>QZLH01000349.1:57398-70814 GCA_003833135.1 Oehlia diaphana | reverse complement strand
TTTTTATTTTTATTTTATTAATTTTTTATTTATTTTTTCTTTTTGAAAAAAAAAACCTATTCATAGAAGGCCGATCATTTTTTTCAGCTTTATTTAACGATAATGTCCGTATTTTTTTTTTTTTTTTTTTTTTTTAAAAAAAAGTAATCAAACAGAAAACAAATTAAAAAAAATTGGAACTGGCACTTGCCGTAGTACCAATGCATATCCTGTCATTAGAGTGATCAGACTTCTTACACCATATCAATATGTACTATATGTATTATATACGTTAAATGTATTATTTCCTAGAATTAGAGATGTGTTTAATAATCCTTCATTATTTTTAAAGTAGTGATCTAAATAGATAAATTAAAATTAATTGTAGGTTTAAAATATAATTGTTAAAAATTCTATAATCTTACCATTAGTACATTGATATTTTTTGGCCCATATATTAATCTTTTTTACCATTTCTAAATTATTTTTAAAAAACAGCCATTTCTAGTCCGCTTATATCATTATTATTCACCAATCCGCTTTCTTTTAAGAATTCTTTGGTAAAACGTCTTTGTTTGTGGAATCGCTAGACAATTAGACACGGGCTTAAAATTGAGGGATTTTGAGTCATTATTTTCGTCTTCGAGAATATCGATTGAGGTTGATTGTAAGATCCTTGGTGTTCAATACCAAAATCATCAGAATAATCTTCACATTCATCGTCATTGTCTGCATTTCAATTTAAAATAAGTTAACTTTTGTTTTTTTAAGAAAAAAAAACTCCCAGTTATTATTACATACCGATAATCAATATTCTTCTTAGGCTCATATTGACTAGTAACAATATCCAAAATTTTAATCGCTAATTAATTATGCCCACGAAAACAAGCCCACATAAATGGTGTCATATTTAATTTATCACAAACAGCAAAAACTAAATATTGTGACATTTCCCCAACTTTGCTAATGTCATTATCATAAATGGCTTGAAATAATTTCACGTATTCTGGAATTAGTTCTGCTGGTATTATATTGCTATGATTATTAAAAATTTATCAAAATATATCAATGGCTTAGAAGATAGAGTTTTAATAACGATAATAATCCTAAATTAGGATTTTGCCCAAATGAGTAGTTAAACGAACTTTGTTCATTATAACTTTTATAAATTTCTTCTTGTTGTTCGTTTATAGCCTGTATTTCTTCTTTTAGATGATGTTCTATTTTCTCAGCTTCCAGTGTTCCAGCTTGTTCTTCTAGTAATGTTCTAACAGAATTTAACTGTTCTTGTAATTCTTTTACTGATTTCTTTGGCTCTACTAATTTTTTTCCATCTCAATTTCTTTGTGAGATTTAGCACCACGGCTAATAACAAGATAATCTAAACATTCCTTGTTATAATTTAATTTTTCGATTTCTGATTCAAGTAATTTTGAGCAATTACTGCATTATAATTAGATTCTATTTAAATCCTGAAGATATAATTAGCCTTTCGCCAGTAAAATTTCCGCTTCAAGTCCCTGGATTAAAATTTTTTCGCAGCGTATTGGTTAAGCACATACCCTCTATAATCCCTTTCATTGACTTTTTTCTTTTTCAAGTAATTCACTCAAAGAATTTATAGTCATTTCATCTTCATTTGAAACTGGTTCCTTTTCCTTTTCACCATTCAATTTTTCTTCATAGCTTTTAACATTCCCTTAATTTAAAATTATGCACTTTCAATAATTGTTCTTGGACATTTATAATCATGAATACGTAAGCACGTCGATTTAGGATATGCCGGATTGATATGTGCTCCAGCTTCAATTAAGATACGGTACTGATTATTATTTACAGCGTGATTTATAGATTGTACCACCATGTTAAGTATTTGTTCTGGAGTTTGTGAAGCGAGGTGGTTGTTTTTTTAATAAATTTGAACATCCTCTAATGAATATATGGCTATAAAGGAAAATTAAATAAATTTATATTTTAATATAATTTTTAATAAATGTATAAAAAATAATAAATAAATAAATAAATACTGCTTACTCTTGCCCCATACTTCACTAATAATTCAGTCGTTTCTAAATGATTGTTAAAAATGGACATGCTGAATGGAGATTCGATTCTTGAATTCAACGAATTAATAATTTTGTGTCCCCATCTAATAAAAATTTAATAAATTGTGTTTTCTCTTTTTCAGCAGCCAAATGTAAAATGGTATTTAACCCACGGTCAACCTAAATAAATGTATAAATAATAAAATTGGAACAAAAGAATAATAATAAAAAAGCTAAAAGATAATATCTGGAAAGCACTAGCACCATTTTTTAATAAAAGTTAAGCGATTTCCAACCCAGGCTTCTGATCTTGAGTTAATAAGCATAATCCTGTGGATAGTAAACTACATCATTTGATTATTTGTCCTTGAACATTTGCCCCAGCTTTAATTAAAAGTTTTACAATTTCTACATGCCCAAATATGGTAGCATAGTCTAAAGCGGTTAATGAATGATCCCAAGTTTCAGTATTTATATCAATTATGTCATCTTGATCATTCTCCTTATCTATTGGATCAAAAACTAGATCTTCACGTTCAATTTCAGATATATTAATTGTTTCGAATGAATTATCAAATCTCAATATTTGTTTGGCTAATCGTTTTCTAATAAAGCATTACTACATCCTTTTGTTCTTGTGCTTTTTCCTTATTTTCATTACTCTTTTGTAGTAATAATTCTAAATACCTAAAAATACATCTTGCGAAGCCAAATGAACAACAGTTTTACCATCTGACATCCTTGCAATAATTCTTGCATTATACTTTAATGATATTTTAACTAACTCAGTATGTCTTCCTAGAACAGCCAATTATAGTGGGTTCTTCCAAGATAATCTCTCGCATCAATATTTACCCTTTCTATTTGAAAGTCCTCGTCAACATTTGGTAAAGAATTTGATTTTAAGATACTCTCAACAATATTCACATCATCTCTAGCACAAGAACTACACAATCTACTCTAACATCAGTTAATGGGTGAAACTTCCAATTGTTTGCCCTCCTGGACCGTCCTTCATAAATTCCATTTTTTCTCTTATAAATATTTTATCTTCCTCAACTTGAGCGGAAAATTCCTCTGGAGTACTAGGTCCGGGGAAGTGATCGCAACAATCGTCAAAAATTTCTCAAATAGTACCGAAAAAACATGTATGTTTGTGCAAAACTCTAGAATTCAATTTTTTTTTTTTTAATTTTAAGATATGAAGTTAAATTCAAAGCGGTACAATAATAAACAAAGATAAAGAACCTTTTTTTTTAAAAAAAAAAAAAAATATACCTTTGAATAAATTAATCTCGTAACCCTTGCTGCATCATATCTAAGTCGATATGGTAAAATAAACATCTCATAATCATTATTTTCAAATTTAGTTTTATTGATGTTGTCTCTTCTTTTCCATTTCCTAGATTCATATACACCGGATTTTGGATGACTTGGACGACAATTGCGTTCACGCTTTTTTATGGTATCTATTTTCGGGAGTGTTTACCATTAAGTTATTATATTGTAGGGTCAATTCTGGAACGTTCTAGTGAATGAACTTTGATCTACTGTATTTATGGTAAAATAAAAATTTAATTAAATAAATAAATATATAAACTTATTTTAACTGAAAACATAAAAAATCGCTTGTATTACAACCTTAAAACCTCTTTCAGTATATGTTGCCAACCTCATTTCATATGACGGAGATCTTCTGGACAAATCAATCACATTACATTGTTTGATGATTGCTTGATGAGCTCTTGGTAAAGCTCAAACATTTTTACCATCAAACCTATATAACAAAGTTTGGGGATCATTAAAATAAAATCTATATAATTAAGAAAATGTCGAATAATTTATTACCCAACACTATAGCAATAAACTTAATCGAGGTATAATCTAATTAATTTAATTAATAAATAATATTATTAAATATGGAAAATTTTAATCTTTAAATTAAATATTCATCGATAACATACTTGAATATGCCGATAAGGATATTGACTAATAATAGTCGCACAGTGTTTACTTCGAATACACGTAACTTCCCAAGGAATAGCTTTACAAACATTTTCATAAATCTCTTCCATTTTTTTCTTAGATGTTTCCTCGTCCAATCCATAAATGAAAAGATCGATATATATATATATATATATATATGAAGGTACAACAACACTGCGCCACCTGTTCATATGAAAAATCCTCAATTCTATTTTTTTTTTTAAGTGATTTGAATAAACTGGCTGCAAATACATTTGGCCAATTTAGTTCAATGAGGCTCGCTAATTTTTTTTTTTTTTAATAAAAATCTGAAATTTATTTTAAAAAATTTTTGAATCAATTTTGTAAATATCATTTATATCATTTTCATGTTTTCATGTTTTTTTAAAAAAAAAAAATCTCATACATTCAGTGAATAATATTTATTTCCACCGAGACAAATAGCAGGATCACCATGTTTTAGTCCTTTCACTTCCGGTAAAGGCATAATGTACATTCCATCAACATCGTCATTTCCGGCTTCATTATTGAAAAATCTATTCTTAATTTTCCAAATATCTATATTTTCATATACGTTAATTCAAATTCAGATATGGTGACGTATTAATTTTAATTGGGAGAAGTTAGTATTTTCAGGTTTAAAAGCAAACATTTGTCGATAAATTGATTCTTCTTTCAAAGATGCTCGAATACCATGAAAAGAAGATAAATATTTCGCTACAGTTTGGTCTTTCACATAAATTGAAGCCATCACTACTATTGATCAATAATGAGAGATGATCATTTCAAGTCGGATCAATTTATAATTTATCAGCTTGTCAGCTGACACCGATCACGAAATAATTTAATAACACAGAAATTTTGCTACACCATTCAAAAATCATAATGTTTCGTTTCATTATTCATATAGGATATAATTTTTTTAATATATTTTTTATTCATGAGGATATTAAATGTTGAGACAATGAGTATCGGGATTTGGATTATGATTTGTCGGGATTGTGAGCGTCAAGGTAACGTGATTCTAATCGTCGAAAAAAACATTTTTATCCAGAACACTAATCATGACTTGGTTGATTAATGCAAGTGTAACATTCTTTTGTGTATCGCCAGATTTTTTTCTCCTTCCCATCCGATTTCCTGATTTGATTAGTACTATGAGCCTAGTTATAATCTTTTGTATAAATTTTCTTTTTATATAGTATATTCATATTTATAGTTTATTGCATTCACAAAAGAAATTTAAATCCAAAGAATTGTCATTGTATTACTATACTGTGATATGGCGTAAACAAACGATGTTTCATATTTTGGCAAATAGATAGAAGTTTTAACTAGGTAAGTTAAATATTTATTATAGTCACTTCTCTTGATAACTATTTATTATTTTCATTATAATAATAAGCTTTTATTCTATGATGGTTTTGCTTCCATGTTCATTTTATTTCTTTCCAACATCATGTGGTCTAGACGGATTTTCTAAATTCCGTGCGGTGATATTGAAATCTTACATAAGAAATTTTTGGAAATTATCCGCTTTTACCACATCAGCAAAGTTTTTATTTTTATTTTATTAATTTTTTATTTATTTTTTCTTTTTGAAAAAAAAAACCTATTCATAGAAGGCCGATCATTTTTTTCAGCTTTATATAACGATAATGTCCGTAATTTTTTTTTTTTTGTTAAAATTAAATTAAGTTAAATAAACTTAATTGCGTATATATGTTAAAAGTTGTCATAAGCTGTTGATCTTACAATTTTTCGTATAGAAAGAATTCAGAAAATAACAGCAGATATCCCAAAGAAAATTTTCAAAGATAATAAGACATAGATTTTTCTTTAGTTGTCATCTTAAAACAATTTGGTTGTGAAAATATCATAACAAAAACAAAAATAAAAATTCTAAATTAAAAATACAATAAAAAAAAAATTGCTAAAGTTCGCCAATATTTTGTCAACTATAAAAGAAATTACAAACTTACAAAATTTAAATATTTCATTGATTTTTGTAAATTGAGAATATAGTATATGATTTGAATAATTTCATAAAGTAATTTATTGATAAATAATAATATGAAAGAAGATAAATTATTTAAATTACAACCTAAGAATCTTTAAAGATGTTTAATCTTACTACTCTAGACTTAGTGTTTAAATAATTTATAACAAACTTTAAATATAATAATGTAATGTTAATGTCAACTAATTTTCATCCATATCTAAATACGTTAGAAGGAATATTATTTTAAATAAAAAATAGAATTTTAGTAATTAAAAACTTTTTTTATGATTAAACAAACTTAAAACTTTTAAAATACCTACTCTCTGGATGTTCAAATTCATTTTGTTCTTTAGAATGAAAATTTGGATTATTATTTATATCTTCTTCATCTATAATAAAAATTTTGGAAATAAAATTAAGTTAAATATAATTATTATAAAAGGTTAAATAATTATTTGAATATACCATCAATATTAATACGATTTCTCTTCATTTGTTGCATTATTTCTTGAAAATCTAAAAATTAAAACAAAAAATAGCGTTTAATATTAAACAATTAGACAAGTATACCAATTATTTACTTGCCATTTTCTAATCTTCTTTTGAATGATTTGTTACTGTTTGCTAAAAATTTTTAAAAATAATTAATGCAAATTCAAAATAAAAATAAATATTTTAAAAAATAAATTACTCACTTATTTTTGAAGAATTATTACTTTGATTACCCAATTTACCAATATCATCAACTAAAAAAGCAAAATCAATTAATAAATATATTGTACTATATTAATTATTAATATAAACTTAATAAATACTTACTATGATTAGGGATATGAAAGTCATATAATTTGTTACTGTGAAATTCTAATAAAAGGAGATAATCTATTATTAATTATTAATAAATAAAATTATAAAAAAATTGCTTAATTTATACCCTGTTGCTCTTCTACATGTTAAAAAAGGAAAATATTATATTAGTTATTGAACTTTTTTATACTATTTAATACTATAATAAATACCTTCAGTTGCATTTCTTGGTTCAGGGAGATTTTCAAATTGATGAACTTTACTTGTAAATAACCTAATATAATTATTTATTTCCAATCTACTATTTTCTTCTAATTTAATTGGCTCATCTGAGATAGTTTGATAAAATAGGTTAAGCTTATCTATTCTATTTAAAAGTGTTTTAATATCAGGTCTTTTTAGTGGGCTAGCATCCCAGCATTGTATCATTAAATTTTTATATTCTAAAGGAGTTCCTGGTACAACTTTTGGTCTTATACCATTAACAATATTCATTGCAAGATTATAATCATGTCCATAATTAATAAATGGTGGTTGACCAGATGAAATCTCCCACATAAGCATTGCAATACTATAAATATCAGATTTAAAAGTAGTTTCTTGTCCTGTAATAACTTCTGGTGCAATATAAGGCAGATTTCCATATATACTTTTTGTTGGTCTATCTGCAGGTCCACAAAATCCAAGGTCACTAATATTAGTACATCCAAAATGGACTAATACATTTCCAGAGTGCAAATCTCTATGAATTGCATTTTCATTATGAATTCTATAAAGTGCTTTAATTATTTTAGTAGCAATTTGAATTCTTTCTTTCCATGTAAGTTGAGTATGATTTTGTTGTAAATATTTTCTTAAATCTATATCCAACTTATTCATTACAAGCATATAATCTCCATTTAATGGATCTTGCGTTAAACCATAACATTTAACAATCAAATCTGCCCATTTATTACTTATATTTAAATGTGAAATAGCCTATAAAATAAAGAAAATATTATAAAAACTTTAAGCAAATAATTGTAACATTCTCAGATTACAAACCTCTTCAAACCAACGTTTATTTGCACTTTTAACATTTTCCAATCTTTTAAGTACCACATATTGTTCCCCAAATCTTTTTAATTGTTGTTCTTTAGAAACCCACTCAATATAACTTCCATTAATCCACTCTGCTGTATAGATATCAGAATATCCACCTTTTGTTAAATAATTAATATTTTTAAAATTAGTATATGGAATCCATTCAGCTATACTATTTGGTTTGATTGTTTTCATTTGACATTCTTGTATTAAATTATCAATGTCATCATTTCCAGATGTCCAATTTGAAAATTTTGCTTTTAAATAATTTCGAACACAAAATTCACAATATAATGTAGCTAAACATTTTTGGTTACAATTTTCACAAACTCTTCTTGTTCCCTCATTTAAAACAACTTTACTGCTGTCATAAATTTTAGTCAATTTTCTCATTGCTTCAGATTTTTCATCTTTTGTAAGTGATTCATCAGCAAGAATTACTTGTTTTTGAAATTCATCTTCTTTGTGTATATTATTGTGAATATTATAATCTGTTAGTGCATATGCTCTATCAATTGCAGCATTAATTAAATTTTTTCTAATAACAGACATAATGAAATAAAATATATTGTAAAAATTTCTTTTTTAAAATAAGTTTAAAGCAGAAAAAAAAAAAATATTTCTGGAACGGTCTCCGAAATTCTACTTATAAAGTTACATCATAAACATTGTGTAACCAAATGGTTCATTAAGTAATCTCTAGTACAAACTAATTTAGTAAATTGTAAATCTTTTTACTAACTAAATAAGGGTTCTATGAAATGATCATAGTTACATGATTTTTGATTATTTTTTCTTTTTTTTTTTTGAACATTTTACTAATCTATTCATCCCAGAAAGTCAAATGTTTTAAATATTATTATAAAATTCCCAGTTAATTTGTTAATAAAGGTTAGTCTCTTTGAGTATGTAATACTTCAGTCTTTTTATGGTCCCTGTTTTCAAAACAATAACGTAACAATAAAAGTCAAATGATAATGTAATTTAATAATTTTAAGATGGATGATTACATTATAAAATGTCGTTTTTGATATAATGTTAAAAGTTATTATTGACAAATTCTCGAAAAAAAAAGGATGTTAATTGATCTGCGGAAATGATTTGGTGAGCAATGCTATCACGTGTGTAAAAATATTAACGTACGAAAAATTTATGAATCAAGAGAAATAAATTATGGTTAACTTAAAAGTCTTTTTGAGTAGAATTTAATGATAGTACTTTATAAAATGAGATTAAAACTAACTAAATAATTTATTAATATTTTATTTACCAAAAAAAAAAAAAAAAAAAAAATAATTTTTTTAATATGATTAAATAAAATAAAAAAAAAAAAAAAATTTTATTAATTTTTTATTAAAAAAAAAAAAAAAAAAAAAAATAATAATTTTTGTAATATGATTAAATAAAATTTAACTATGATTTTAATGACATTAGAATAATAAAAATTATTATTATTCCTCTCGCAGATTTTAAATACGGTAAAAAATAAATTTTGCCTAACTAAAATCACCAAATTTTTCTAAAATACGGTATAAATAAAAAAAAAAAATAAGAATCGTACCAAGTCTTGCCTAATATTCTAAACCCTTAAAATTCTTATAACGTTGAAAACTTTTAGAAAACAAAAAAATAGTAACAATATTAACTTTATTCAATATGCAAATAGCACGAAATTATAATTTATGCCATAAACCCATTAGAAACTTAAAAACCATTTTATTTCGCATTATTAATGAACTTATTTTTTTATTTCAAAGTAGAGGTTCCTTTTCTTTTTATCGGTCGAGCAAATATCAATGTTTTAAAATACATGAAATCACGTGACCAACGTGACTTGCCAACGGCTAAATTTATGCCGAGAATTTTTTGTCACAATAAATCACCTTTTTTTGCTGCGGTAACCGAAAAAATTTTGCGACAAAAATTTCCCAAGAAAAAGAAAAAAAACCAAAGACCGAGTGACATCCTCTACTATCGAAAGATGAGCTTTCTTTGTTATTCCTGAATCACTATTATCGCTTTTTATCAACTTTTTTCGGTGCTAACAACTTGCCCTTTTTATGTGTCATCAACAAAAAGAAATAATTTTTTGAACAAGAAAATTGAAAACTACTATTCAAAGTCGCTAAAAAAACATAATAGTAAGTGATGGTGAAGGACAAATATCCGAAGTAATCATATTTGTATTACGTTCGGACAACGATGCGATCGGCCGCAGTAAAACGCTTTTTTTCATTTTTTTTTTAGGTTTTTTGGTTTTTTTTTCCTTTTTAATATTTTTTCCTTTTTAATATTTTTCCTTTTTAATATTCTTTTTTTTAATATTTTTTTGGGGGGCTTAACTTTTTTTCTATTTACGATCTATGTATTTCACCTTTTAGGTTAAACAATAAAAATGACATGGAGTAAATGATTTATGGTTTCAATTTATGTTCATATTAATATTAACATTAATATTAATATGAATATAATTATGAATATGAATATGATAAATAATTTAGTGATGTAGTTGGAACTGTCCCAATGAATTGGCCGGCATATGGCGGATTATGGCCACAAGTTACGGCAAAACCGTGTGAAACCCAATAATGTGGTGTTAATATCTAAATAGATAGCATAAAATAGTTTAATAGTATAAATGGCTTAACAGTATAAATTTTTTAAATCTCACCGAATTTGTTATCAAAATTTAAAGTTTTCATACTGATTTTAAATAACTTCTTTGATTATAAATTCATGGAACAATAATTTTAATAGTAATGAAGGAGAAAAAGATGAATAATTAGAATAATATAAAATATGACATTTACATACTTTATTTTATACTTTATAATATATGTTTTTAAAAAAAATTAAATTTTAATAAATACTACGCACAAGTTTTAACTCAGTTGTAGTACGGCTTATCTCAATGTGATCGAGTCCCAACTGCATCTCTAATTAATATAATTCTCCGTGAAGAAAATTTATATTAACATTATAGTGATGCTAACAATCGACATTTTAAATTTTTTTTTTCTTTTTTTTTTTTATTAAAAGAGTAAAGAAAAAAAAAACAACCAAATTTATTTATTGTTTTCGGCGAACTATACAATGGCCATGTGGCGCAGTAAATTTAATAACAATAAAAAGATTCATTTCACTAATAGAACTCCTCCTTATAACAAACAAAGCAGAATATTTTATCTTAATCTGACTATAGTAAATTTATGAACTAAACTTATAATTTATTAACAAATTTATGTTTTTTAATACAATATATACTATGTTATGTTAAAATAATTACTAATAATATATAATATATAAAATTTTTTTTCAGATTTGTATTTTTTATTTTATTCAATTCAAAAACTCTTAAGAAAAAAATTGAATAATTTTGGTGAATGTGGATTATTCGTTTTTGAACTTACTGCACTTTTAAGATAAAAGTTTCATTTTTTTTTTTTCTTTTAAAAAAAAAAAAATTATTTTTCGTTTGATAATAAAAGATCAATGAATCATGATTTTGATAATATAATAATAATAAAGACTTTGTTTGCGAACTCATTGTGAAGAAAAAAATTTCTATTTTAAGAAATTCTTTTAAAAAGACACAAATAAACAAAAATCATTGTTTGTATTTTTATCAATCATTTAATTCATTCATTTATGTATTTATTGATTACTAAAAAAGAAGTTGCGAGACAAATAGATTTTTTTTACACGTGTTTGTATGATCATTTATACATTTATGGAAATTTGTGCAACTTGCTAAAATGAGTTTTTTTTTTTATCCCCTTTTTTTTACCCCCTTTTTTTTAAAAAAAAAAAGAAAGAAAATTTGTAAAAGGAAAAAAACTGCATCGATTCGTTAGGAATGAGGATAGAGTGTTATAGGATTCATATTCACCATCTTTTAATCTTAATTCTATAATCTAAGATACTAAATTTGCAAAAGTTTCTGGCAGATAATCAAAAATGAGTATACTTTGCAATTTTGATGATCATTTGTCCCCGTATTTTTAAAGTACAACGGGTTGGGTTACCATCTGCTTACTCTACGATAATCAATGAATCATATGTGTCCATTAAAAATTCCTTGTGAAATAAGTAATGCGTAACTGTGATTTTCACGGCTGCGCTGTAATATTTTAGCGTGAAATAACTGATTTATCCGTACCATAAAGTCCTTTAATATAGACTTTTTATCCTTCTTTTTAAATAAAATCCCCCGTGTGAATATCAAGAAAAAAATCTCAAATTTTTAACTAGGAACCGTGAGATAATAAACAATATGTTATTTAAAAGTACTCAAAAAAATATTATCGAAATCTATTTTATTATGTCGATTCAATCACATGCTGGTACCGGTACAAGTAAAAACTGGAATTCATATTATCATTACTTATTCTCATATAAATAGATCCATTATTTTACACTACATTATCAGTTATAGTTTTTAATATTTGAAAAATGACAGACTTTTTAAAATATTCTTCATTAATAATTTCTACAACAATAAAACATTATCTTAATGGACCACCAAGACCTTCATGGGATTTGAAATGTCATTTATCTTTTGCAAAGTCTGCATTTTTAGCCGATAATACCAAAACAATTGAGCAATTTCAAAGTATTTTACTTTCTGGTCCTGTAAAAGCTGGCGCGATTATAAATGAATTTAAGATAAATAATAATTTTAGAAATGAAGCACAAGTTCATCTTGATAAAATTTTGAAACCATATGAACATGTTTTAGACCCTGAATGGAAAAATTTTAAAGATGATGGAATCTTTGCTGAATGGGTTCAATTCCCTAATGATGAATGGGAAAAAAAAGATGTTAGGAAAACTATTTTGTATTTACACGGTGGAGCTTATTTTTTTCTTTCTAAAGAATCTCATCGTCCTATTACAAGCTCTCTTGCTAAATTAGCAAATGCAAGAGTTTTAGGTAAGTTTAATCTTGGGAAGAATGAATTTTTATCAATCTTTAATGTATTATCAAACTAAAATTTTTCTTTTATAGCAATCAATTATCGACTTGCACCTCAAAATCAATTTCCTGCCGCATTACATGATGCATTAGCTGCTTATTTATATCTCTTAAATCCTCCAAAAGATGCTGGATTTGAACCTTTAAATCCAAAAAATATTGTCATTGCTGGTGATAGTGCTGGAGGTGGTTTAAGTTTTGCTCTTGGTCTTGCTATACGTGATGCTGGTTTGTCATCATCGGCTGGTATTATCGGTTTGGTAAATATAGTTTGTATTTTTTATTTGTATTGTTGAATTACCAATCATTAAAATGATAATATCGCGACACATTACAGAGCCCATGGGTTGATCTAACAGTTAGCACGCCTTCAATAATAAATGACGATTGTGCTGATTATTTTACAAATATGAAAAGTGGTATTGCTGTTAATTTTGTAGAATCTCAAGCTAGTAAAGAATACAAAGAAAAAGATGCTGCTCTCGCTGCGAAGATTAAGAACCAAAATCTTGGTCCTAAAATTTGGCATGATTCCTTTG
>QZLH01000349.1:27717-53403 GCA_003833135.1 Oehlia diaphana | reverse complement strand
GATTTTTTTTATAGTCAATATGTCATCTATGAGATATCCTTTTTTGAAGTTTGTGTTCTAGCACAAAATCGGCAAATTTAACCCCGAATTTTATTAGTAACGCAGTGCCGATTTTAGGCGGGTCTGCAATTAATAGATTAATTTTGTTAGTTTTAAAAAGTTCTTGATAAGTTACCGGGGTCATTAGCAGTTGATTTACACAAAACATCAAAATATTAGTAATCACTCGTATAAAACGTATAAAACAACATACTATGCTCAGTAAAATTGAAAAAACATGTTTCTCAATCAAGGTTTTAACGTTAATATTTTTATTGATTAAATGATTTTCATAAAAAGATTTTATTAAAATTCAAAAGTTATTAAGTGATAAATATTAATTATTATTAAAGTTAATACTATATGTATCAATAAAATACTATATGGAGTAAATATATATACTGTACGGTATAAAAGTACGGTATATAACGTATGACGCGTACGATAAAATACACGTCTCAAAATTAAGAACTTGTACACCGGTTACTACCAGTTATCGAATTGAAAATGGTAATAAATAATGTTTGTAATTATATCATTCATTGTTTAATAATAGCCGATATTTAGATAACTATTCATGCCACCAATGTGAACGTCTGGAATTTCTACTGTTATTCCTATTCTCAAATAATACTAATTTTTATTTTTATTTGCAAAATTTAATTATCAGGTTCGCTTATTTTATCGGTGAAAAGCAATTTCAATATACAAATATAAGGTATGCGAGTGGTTTCTGAGGGAAAATATTTATTTACCATTGTTAATCACTGTATACACGCTGTATGTTTCATTTGTGTAATTGTTAAGTTAAATTAGTACAATCAAGAATGAAATGTTATAAAAGCTTTAATTTACTAATTTTAGAAATTAGGGGTTTGTTTACTATCTTATAATACTCGTAGTGTCTAATTCCTTTAACAGTTTTTTTTTCATATTATGAAAATAAGGTTAATATTACGTTATATAACTTTATTGAATTTAAATATTTCAAATTGTCACCTTTCAGAAAAAAGGATTCTCATTTTATTTTTTTCAAAAAAGGATGATGATGATGGTAAAATTAGGAGCGTTGTTTTCAACGAAATACATTAGTAGGAATTTTAATACCTTTTCTTCTTTTAATATTAAATAAATTATATAGGAGGATCATTTAATAACCAATTTTTTGTAAGGTATTCATTCGAATGAATTATTAAATGGAAAATAAATTAAAATGAGGTCACAAGCGATAGAAGTATTCGTCAGCGCCTGAGCAGTAGGTTATTATTAACTTTTTTTTTTTTTACAAAACAATATTATATCAATAATAACTTATTATTTACTACTGAATTCTTTATTTATGTTAAATATATTATCTAACTAGTTTTGTATTTTTTTTTCTGATTATTTACTTTTTTTTTACCGTATTCGTTAATTGTTTTATTAATTGATTGATTTTCTTTTATAGTTGATAAATCTGATCTAACAATTCAAGAAAAAATAGCAATTGATGAACTTCAACCTAATTCTAGTTATTCTAGGAAATGGGCAGATATGGCCAAGAAAATATCAAACTCAAAGTTAAATTCTTTTTTTTTTCGTTTACAATAATTTTCATGAACGTATATGATTATGAGAAATCTCTTGAATTATTTATAAAAATTTTTCTTCGAATTAATTATATCGCTTACTAGAGAAGGATCCCAAAAAATAGGTCAGGTGTAGACAAAAACCTTTACTATTAACTGATTTCAGTCAATATCTAAAAAAGGTAATAATTTTCCAACCGCATTATCTAAAAAGGAAAATTTTACATGATTTTTTTTCCTTTTTCGTACTTTATATATTTGATATTCTTAAGCTACAAAATTAGTATTTTTGTACCGTATCATTCGTGTCCAAATTTTACTTAAAACCAAATTTTTGGATATCTGGATACTAGATAGTCTCGATTAGACAAATAAATAGGTCGATAAAAAATTATCTTGTTGGACCAATTATCTGATAAAAAATTTGTTTTTAACCAATTAAAATCCTATATACTGTAAAAAAAAAAAAAAAAATATTTATTTGTTAAAATAATCACTTATTTTGATATTTAATAAAATATATTAAGTCTCATTTTCGAAATGAAATTGTAAGGAAATCCACTGAAAAAAAATATATTGGATTTTAATTAAATATAAAGAACAATTAAAGTGTACGTCAGTGTCTCCTGTCACACAATCTAGGATTTTAATTCTGGTTATAGGCAAATAGAAAGAATGGATAATTACTTTTTTTTTTTTAATACCATATAGTTATTACAAGCATAATGAAAGATTTTAAATATAAAAAAACTCTTTCCCTTTCGACCGCTTGACCAAAAATTTTAAAGTCAAAAAAATGACAAAAAGTTATATGAAAAATTGAAAATATTGCAAATTTATTATTTTGAGTCTCTCTTTATTTAAACCAAGTTTTGTCATTTATTTCATTATAGATTTGAGAAATATTGACCAAAGATGTTTTACACAAATAGTTGAAATATCTTGGAAAAATGATAAAAACCCAAGCTTTCTTTCGATAAAATGATCAACAAGACTGTTAAATGTCAGTACGTTAGTGCTCTATCCTTTTTATGGAGTATAAATAGCGGTTATATGATCTTAAAGTTTTTTGAGGGAGACGGCTGCGGGTGGCGAAGTAAAGATGATCCTCACATGAGATGAGCGACCATAAATAATGAAAGATGTGGTTGATCGATTAAATAGATTGTGGAACGGAAGTAGCAGATGTTTGTGCACTCCACCTTGCAGATCCTTAGATCAAGAATGATAAGAAAGGAAAATTAATTTAATATTCTGAAAAAATTCATTGTAAAATAGGAAGATTTTTATTTGTAACTGCGAATTTTTTCTGGATGTATGGTAATACTTATAGTTTTTAAAATTATAAATCAAAAACATTGGAAATTTTATTTTAGTACGTAACGTATGAAGTGTTTTATTAGTTATTCGTCTTTTACGTCTACATCATTGAAAAGTGTATCATTTGCATAGCTTGATGATCGGGAGAAAATAAAGAAAAAAATGATTTTAAACTATCGAAACAGTAATTCATATAATGATAATCTCTTTCTTTTGTACACGTACATTGATTTGCATAAATTTAGGTAGTACAATGTTGCTTTATGTACTGTAACATTCACTTTGGTATTCACTTTGGTTACACATTACTATTTTAATATGTATAACTTCGGAGTTAAAACACCGGTTCCAACCTTTTCTTTTCTTTTATATAAAAATTAATAAATATATTTATAAAAAATTTAAAGCCTTACAGTATAACATATTTTATTATGTCATATAGTGAAAATAAATTAATTAATAATGCACTTAAGAGATCATATGCATTAATGGATTCAAATGTTCGTTTTAATGCACACAAAGGCTATGAATTCCAAAAACAAACAATTCTTGATTATGCTTCACTTACGGAAAATGAAAAAATTGAAGCAATAAGAATGTTAACTCAAAATTATGATTATAACAAACTTCTTTTAAATGAAGGAACAAAAAGAGTTTGTGAAAATTGTAACCAAGAATGTTTAGCTACAACATATTGTGAAAATTGTGTTCGAAATTATTTAAAAGCAAAATTTACAAATTGGACATCTGGAAATGTTATTATTGATAATTTAATACAAGAATGCCAAACGAAAACAATTGCCCCACATCTAATACCAGAGTGGATTCCATATAATAATTTACAAAATATTGAATACCTAACAAAAGGTGGATTTTCAGAAATTTATACAGCAATCTGGATTGATGGGTATTTTAATGGATGGGATTCTGAAGAACAAAGCTTAAAAAGAATTGGAATAAAGAATGTGGCACTTAAAAGACTAGAAAATGTTGAAAATGCAAACCAAAGTTGGATTGAAGAGGTTTGTAATTTAAATATTAAAAAGTTAACAAATAAATTTTGTTTAAAAATTTTTTAATGGTTTATTTTATAGGCTAAATCACATTTAAATTTAAGCAATAAATGGGGTAGTGATATTATCCAATGTTATGGATTAACACAAGATCCATCTAATGGAAATTATATGCTTGTAATGAATAAGCTGGATATAGATTTAAGAAAATATTTACAACAAAATCATAATCAACTTACATGGAAAGAAAGAATTCAAATTATTACTGATATATCTCTTGCACTTCAAAGAATTCATTATGAAAATGCAATTCATAGAGATTTGCATTCTGGAAATATATTATTTAAATTTCATTGTGGACTTAATATCAGTGATCTTGGATTTTGTGGACCTGCAGATAAACCTTTAAAAAGTATATATGGAAACCTTCCATATATAGCACCTGAGGTTATTGTTGGAAAAGAACAGACTTTTAAATCTGATATTTATAGTATTGGAATGCTTATGTGGGAAGTATCGTCAGGACAACCACCATTTATTAATTATGAACATGATTATTATCTTGCAATGAATATTGTTAATGGTATAAGACCAAAAATTGTACCAGGAACTCCTTTAGAATATAAAAATTTAATGAAACAATGTTGGGATGCTGATTTATCAAAAAGACCTGATATTATTAGACTTGATGAAAAAATAAGAGAAATTAATTTATTTTATCAAAGTAAATCAAATGAATCATTAACTCAACCAGAAGAAAATAATAATTTTGAAATGGAAAATTGTACTAGCAGTAGCAAACTATTGACAAGTAAACTTCATCAATTTGACAATCTTCCTGAACCAAGAAATGTGACAGAAGGTATTTATTGATTTATAAACCTTTTTGTTTAATTTCTTATAAAGTGTATTAATATATTTAATTAATAATGTTTATTATTTTATTTAAATAATAATAGAAGAACAAGAAGGTACAAATTAGATAAAATATATAATACTAATCTATAAAAATTAATGGTAATAATGGTTTAATTTTTTTATATAGCATTTCATAGTAATAAATCTTATAATTTTTATATTCCTAATAATAGTAAGTGCAATTGCATTTATATATGTCAAATATTATATAATGAAATGTTGTTTATTGACTTATTTTCTTTTTTTTTTAGTTGATGATTTTAATAAATCAAGTAGTAAGAAAAATAGTACTTCAAAAATAAGTACCATATTTAAAGGTAATCGAATTATATTTTATTTTGAAATAATCAAATGAATGAATAACTTATATTGATGATTATTTAGTTAGCAGCAAAAAGTTATCCAATATATTTAAAAGAAGCTCAGAAAATGGCAATTAAAATATATTAATTTTATTATAATATTAAACATGATTTATTATTTAGATGATTATAAGATTGAATCAATGCAAAAGCAAATAAAGAAACTTCAAATTAATGATAATGGTACGATAAAACAATTATCTAAATTCTTAAAATAATTATTCTATAGTATTTTTTTGATTTTAAATTTTACTTTATATTTGATAGATGAAGATGAAGTACATAACAATCCAAATCTTCATTCAGAAGAACAAGATGAATTGGAACTTCCTGACAGTAAGAATTTATCTTTAAATGTTAAAATTTATTGATAAATTACAAAATTTAACGTTTTTTTATCATAGATATTTAGGTTCGAACACATATTATGTAAAATGTGCAAACATTATTATATCTGATTTTTTTTTCTTATCATATATTATTTACACTATAACTTGATGAATTATTCTTATCAAGTTTCTTGGTTTTAATTTGAATTATTTATTATTATTATTATTATTTTTTATTATATTATAAAATATCAAGTATGTTATTATAATGTGTTTTTATAAAATAAAATAAATTAAGCATTTTTTAATATTTATATTTTATTAATATTTTTTACATGGCAATAAAAAGAAAATAGCAAAAAAAAGTTTGAAAGTTTGGAAAAGTTTATATCTATATAACGCGTAACCGTGACGTTTAGATTAGCCTGTATAAATTAATTTTGAATTGCTGATCCATAGCTAGACTCGCTTGGTCAGCAAGTCATGTGTATATCCAATCCAATTCCGGTTAATGAAATTTTTTAATCAGAAATTTTTTTTTTCGAACCGATTTTCAGTTCCCTTTTTCCTTTTCTTTTCCCTTTTTTTAAATTTTCGTTTTTTTCCCTCTTTTTCGGTTTGGTTTTCTTTTCCAACTCGAGAATTATTTTGGTATTTTCCCAAACTAAAAATTTTTTTATTTTTTTTATTAAATAATCTTATTGTTTTGGTCTTTTAAGACCGATTTTTATATTATTATTTTTTTTCGGAATTTTTTTCGGTACTTATTCTTTTTACGGATTACTTTTTTTTCGAAAATTTCCTTTTAAACCGATTTCTTTATCATTTTGTCCTTTTTCTTTTCCCAAAATTATATTTTTCGTTTTTTTTTTCAAATTTTCTTTGTTATTTTTTTTCCGTTTTTTTCGAATTCTTTTTTCGCTTTTCTTTTTTCGGGTTGGCTTTTGGCTTTTTTTCCAATCGAAAAAATTTTTTCACCTTTTCTTTTTTCGGTTTAGCTTTTTTTTTCCAAATTGAATTTTTTTTTCCCGAATCACATTCTTAAACCATTTAGATTTTAATCGGATTGATGCTGCGCTACCATGGTAATTGCCTTTTTTCCCGATTCTTATTATTCTTATTATTATTTTCCCTAATTATTTTTTAGGCTCAATAATAGACTGAAATATAATTTACTTATTTATTTATCTGTTATTTTTTGTAACAATAGATCGGTATAGTAAATTTATGGGAAATTGTTTTTTTCATGATAATAGAACGTTATAATTAATTTTTCTGGGGAATATTTTATTTATAACAATAGTTTGTTATAATTGATTTTTGAGGGATTTTTTTTCATATTTATTAGTGAGATATTTTTTTTTTCTATAACAATAGATTACTATAATGAATTTCTTTGAGATATGGCAACAATATATATGTATTTTTTTTTAACAGAGGATGTAATTTTTTTGGTATCCGATCAAAATCTCGACAGTCACTTGCACGACTAACACAAGATCGACAACAAATTCAAAATCTCGACAATCCAAAATCCTGACAAGACATTATATCGTTCAAATGATTTTCGAGATTTCGTACCAAAACTTAAAAAATAGTTACAATAAATTAATTTGTTGCAATATGTACTAATATTTAGTTTAAATGTGGTAAATTTTATAATTTTATTCTAAAATTGCCGGAATAATCAACTTGTCGGTATAATGATTTGTCAGGATTTTGCTTGTCGAGATTTCGTTGTCGGTCTTGTGTCAGTCGTTCAAATGATTTTCAAGATTTCGTACCAAACCAATTTTTTTTAGAATTTTTTTAAGATAAAAAAAAAAGATTTTTTTGTAACAATGTAACAATAAACTACTTAAACAAAATTTTTTTTGTAATGAATTTGTAAATATATAAATAAATCATAAATTTTACAGTACCGCAACATTTATTTCGTGTAATAAATAAAATTTGCGTTTAATAATAATATTTCATATACTGTACACAATCATTGTTATTTGATAATCATATAAATTGTGTAATTTATTACATTTATTTCCTATTAATCCCATTATAATAATAGTAAAAATTTAGACCTATTCACACTGCATGGCAAATAAAATATAAGTGTAGTTTAGATTTTTGAAAAAATTGTAATCGAAAATCATAAATAGTTAGATTTTGTGTTTGTTTATGTATTTAGTGTAGTGAATTGTGTTATAATTTAGATTAGATACTTTTTTAGCAGATGCTTGCGTCTAAATTATAACTAGCTCTGTATTTTTGAGATGTTATAATATTAATAAAGTTTTTTATAAAAAAAATAAAGAAATAAAAAAAATAAAATATAAGTGTATTTATTATTACTCTCTTACTTTATCGTCCCTGGTGTAACGCGACGGGTTGCGCCTAGTGATTTACTAAAAAAAAAAAAATAACGATAACCATTAATAGCCGTTCGTTTGAGAAATTCGGTGCTAATCCATATATTTTACTAATAATCTAAAAATAACAACTTGTATATATTCAGAATATGTACTAGTTTATGACGGCGCAGTATATTTTAAAGTTTCAATTTTGATTTTTACGAAGAAAAATTTGAAATTCAAAAAAAAAATAGAAAAACAGAAAAGTTGTATAGTTTTGCTATTTTTGACGTTATTAAACATAAATAAAAATTTTCTGTTTTTTTTTTAAATAACTTTTTTTGAGAATATACTAACAGATATCCAAAAGTATATATTAGAAATTTAAGACATCTAGGCATCTAGCTGATAATTTTTGAGTATTTTCTCCAAAGTATAATATTTAAGTCTAAATAAAACTACACCTGGTAAACTTTCAGGTTCCAAAAGTTAAGAAAATGATATATTTTTTTTTAATATTTAGTAATTTGCAAATGTTTTATTAGACATGTACTGAATAGCACAAAAAATTTTTTTGCGCTAATTAAAAGTCACGTGATTGCTCTCCCCTTAAGAAGCAAATGTTCTTTGCAAAAACCTCGCATTTTTTAGTTAGAATTATAATATTGCTAAATTTGGCAAAAATTAGCCATATTACGGGTTATTAAAAGTATAGTAAATAAATGTTTCATAGAAAATTGAATTATTGAAAATACAGGCCTATACTATATCAAAGGGCTGATGATAGTTTTTCGATTATCCCGGTAGATTGGTACTATTCGCTAAAATATTTATATTGCTTTTATAATGCCATCACAATGCTATTACAGGAAAAAATAATAAATTAAACCATATTTAACAAAATTAATGCTAATAATAGACTAATAAAGTCTCTTTTTATTATTTTTTTTTTTAATATATTAATAAATAGAATTGAATTTCTCTTTCTTTTCATTTTATGAGAAATCCAGTACAAATCTACAAATCAATTTTTTTAAATCAATATTTAAGCGTACTACATGCATTCGTTCAAAAATTAATTTTATAAACATTTGCCATAATTATTTGCCCTATCAGCTAATTTAACTTGAAAATATTTAAATCTACGTCAATTTGATAAATATTTTTATTTAATTCATTTACACAATTACGTTAGCTTGCTGGTGAAATGAATAATTGAAAGGTAAAGTGATCAAGATTTTTAATTTTTAATAAAACACGGTATAAGAATTAGCCAGAGGTCAATTATTTTGAGATTGCTGATGGTTGATAAGCAAATTTCGAATGAATGTGAAGATCATATGTATTAAAGGTTGGAAAATGATTTATTTATTTATATTTTAAAAAGAAAAACCAAAATATAAGAATTAAAAAAATAATAATAGTTTAAAAACTAAACAAACATTAAATCGTAAATTAAAAAACTCAATTATAAAAAAATTAAAAGTTGAAAAATAAAATAAAAATAATAAATATTAATTATTTTTTCCATTATTTTTTTTTTATTTTCAATTATAACTTCAAAGAAAAAACAATTTTTCTATTGAAATAAAAGAAGAAAAAAAGTAATTTAGAAAATTTTTCTTTATATCAAAAGAATTTTAAATTCATTAAAATTATATTATGAATTTTCAGCATATTGCAATAGATCTGCAAAATCATCTTGATGCCATGCCCAAGAGGCGGTACTGGTATCAGGATAAGGTTCATATAATATACCATGTGAAATACCCATTACATTGCCTGCGTTAGTATTTGGATCATAATTTCTTAGCCAAGGACCCCCACTTGAGCCGTAACCAACATCTACATTTATACCTCTATACCACTCGTAATTTGGAAGAGTTGATGGAAAATCAAATGAATCTCCTTGCCACTGACAAAGATGTTGTCCATCTTTGGGACAGTTCGCGAAACCACCAGAATTATCATTTGGATAACCAAATACAGTAGCTGGAACATTTCCTTGAGGTATAACGAGATCATAATCGAAAGCTCCTGTATCATCTTGTAATTTTCTTCCTTCTGGGTAATAAAACTTTATAAAGCCATAATCAAACCTTGTAATGTCTTGCCTAAAATCTCCCCATATAAACGATTTATAAGCATATACTTTTCCAACTCTACCTGGTGCATTATTGTTGTACCCAGGAAAAAAATAAAGATTAGTATTATACGTCTGAAGGTTATGATCATAAATACAATGTGCAGCGGTAATCGCAATATTTCCATTATTAGTTCTAATTACAGAGGCAGTACAATCATCATCTGATCCGTCTGTTTTTACAATATTTAAGAGTCCGACAGAATTTATATTATTAATATCATCAACAAAAAAATCTGTTGTATTACTCATTCTTTCTTCTGATGGAACATCATATGTTTTAATCATAGGTTCCATTTTTGCTCTTTTACTCATAGGTTTAGAACTTGCTGGAAACGCATAACTTGAATTCGTTATGATTATCAATGCAACAAATATACATAGTATATATTTCTTCATTTTTGTTAAGGTAACGTATTTTTAGAAAATTGATATATAATGGGAAAAGTTAGAGAACTTAAGGAATGTCTTATTTTCATCGCTTTATATATTTTTAAAAAACGTTGTTCATCTATGATCTAGTGATGCCACTACTCCCATTCTCTCATTCTGTAGTATATCGTCATTAAAATTTAATTTATTTAATAAAAAGGAGGCCGAAAATCCTTGTCGAGCAATAATCTTACTCTTACTCACCATCTCTTTGTCAATATATTTTATTCCCTTGGTGAACCCGAAATAATTTCTTTACCAAATATCTCAAGTTTTCCTTGGGAATCCATCAATTCCACTTTATCTTTTACTCCAGTGACATCTTTTTTAATACGGCAATATCATTGTTTAAATAAACACTTTCTAAATTTTATATTTATCAACATCGATATCATCAACATTTCGTCTTTTTCTAATTCCGTAGTATCGACAGTATCGACATAAACAGAAAATACTCTTTCCGTCCAAAGAATTGTCCTTTTTAATAAAACATTTGTAAAATCAATTAGATACATTGCTTGGGCATGTTACACAAATTCTTAAGAATTAAGTTGTTAAACATTTTAGTTAGATTCGGCATATTATATGATCAAGGGGTGGTAAAATCCTGAAATTTAAATTAGGCCATCCCCTTAATTATTTATAAATGGAAATATCATAAATTTGATTAATATTTAATGTTTCACTTAATTATGGAATTATTATTAAAGTTTTTCCTGTTCTCACTGAGAATACATAAATGAGTTAAAAAAGAATTTGAATTTTGGTGTAACGTAAAAATACCAATCAATAAAATGTTCTATATGTTATCTTAAAGGTAATAAGTATAACGATGGCTATTAAAAAGACGCGAAAGGACAAAAAAAAAATTAATTTATGTAGATCACAGAATTGCGAAAATTATGGCATATCACCAATAAGAAAATTTTTAATTAAACACCCTGCACCTGTTATACCTTTTTTATATAATAAATGTAAAATGATCGTCATCAATAATAAAATGAAATAAAATAAGAAAATGATCTCTTTTTTAACATTTTTCACATGAGAATCGACGTACGAAAGACATTATCCCAATATAACATTTTCCCAAATCGTTTAAATTTTTAATACTAATTATTGATAATAGAATATTGTTTTACAATAATTATACGAATAATGTTTTACAAATAAATATACAAATAAATTATTAAGAAACACCACCTGTTTAGTTTGAGTATTTGAACTATGCTATGTATAAAAAAAGGGTACATTTCGCCGAAATCCATTTCACCGAAAGGATATTTCATGTGGTCATTTCTCCGAATCGTCCATTTTACCGAGTCGTCCTTTTCGCCGAAAATGGTAGCGATTAACATTTTAATAAAAAATATTCATCGCTCAATGAAAATAAAAATTAAATTATTTTTAGAGATTTTTGTTTTCCAGGATACTATCACTTTAACATTCAAGTAACTGATATTAATTGTTAAGAGATAAATAAATGACTTTATTTTCCTGAAAACATTTATTCACGAAAAAGTAAGTAAAAAAAAAAAGACTATTAATATATTATAAACAACGAGATAAATTTAATAAAAATCAGCCTATCCAAAATTTTTCTAGAAAACATTACTTTTATGTATTTAGTATAAAAACAATAAAATAACCAAGTAGAATAAATAATTTTCGGCGAAATGTCCATTCGATAAAATGACTCCGGCGAAATGGGGTTTCGGTGAAATGGTATTTTGGAGAGACGTTCTTTCGGCGAAATATCCTTTTCAGTGAAATATCCCTTCGGTGAAATGGCTTTGGCGAAATGGGTTTCGGTGAAATGGACTTCAGCGAAAAATCCCGTTACCATAAAAAAAGTATCGAAAATATTTTAAATATTGGATGTTATCATAAGTATGCAAGAAAAGTCGTTCCATGTATCTACAACAAATAAATACAATGCAACGAATAATAAATTTTAATATATGTAAAAAGTAAATTAAGTATTGTATGGCACTGACTAAAAGACCCATCTTTTGACGTACGATCTACTACAATTCTGATCTACATAAACCCGGTGGCATTAACTAATTAGATAGTATGTAAAATTAAAATTAATATTTAAATAAACAACTATTATTCAAGTCATTATTAATCATTAAAAATAATATTCATTATTTGATTATTGTTTAATTACTTTGTTTACTTTGTTTTGAATGAGTCAAGTGGCTTGCTGCGGGGATGCTTATTCACAGTATGGTGTTTCTTTCTTATCTTAGAAAGTTCAAATGGACCGGATACCACCAAATAATTCCGTGTCAAATTTGTAGGTTTATTTTCCATCAGAATCCCGTTATAACACAAGCCCAACGTCACAATCCTGAAAAATCATAATCTCGAAAGTTCGAAATTTTGATACTCATTATAACGACATTTATTATCTTTTCAGACTCCACAAATACTACATTCGAAATATATGAAGAAATGCCTCACGTGTTCCGAGTAAATATATTAATTTAAACTTAAAGAAAAAATACTTTCTTAATTAAAAATTAATTCTTTCTTTAATATATTTCAGTTCGTGGATTATAAAGTCGTATGAACGTATATCTGAATTCATAAATAGAGTAACAAATATTCTTAGCGAACCACTTCCTCCTTCCTCTTTTAATTACATTAACATTAAAGGAGAACTTAATCCTTTAAACGAACGTCATAAAAAGTTTTCAATTGGGAAAAAATTGGTATTGTACCAAGTAGTGCTGCATTAAATGAATTGAAATGAAATTAGTGCTACTTTGCGTAAATAAAGAATAAACTTAAACTTAGGACCAATAAAATTATTAATTTAATTAGGAAATTTCCTTTTGGTACTCAAAAACTTTTCGTAAACTGTATATTTCTTTATTGATTCATTTATTTGTTAATTCGTTGATTGGGTTTATTTATTTATTTTTCCTTCACCTCATAAGTTTGAAGTAAAATAGTTATAATCATCTATAAATAAATACGTTTAAAATGTTTAACATATTACATATTACATGTTTTAAGGAGGAAAACGATCATTTAATTTTTAATTAATGAAGGTATTTTTGTAATTTAGAAATTTAAATGTTCATGAAAATCATAATTAAAATACTATTAAAATCATACATCCCATCCTAAACGTAGAACACAATGAAATGTGATTTATAAGTACGATGATAAGTTTGTAATTATGTTTTTACATTATCTTTTTCCAGCTTAACAAAGAAGTCACCCAGATTTACCCATACATTTTTTTGAGAATTTAAAGGTTCTTTTTTAAGTTTATTAGCTAATGCTTCTCTATTAGTATTTCTTGTTCTATCATACTAATCTATAGCCTTGAACAAAAAAATTGTTAATTAGGCAAGTGAAGTTTAAACGAATCGCTACAGCATATTCAATCCGAGTCGCTTCTGTAATCAATAAAATATGTTATTCCCTTTATTCAGTACAGTTAACGATTTGAAAACCTGTAGGGTACTGTTGATCATTTTTCCAAAAAATTTCAAAAATTCCATACTATATATATTTTAGAGCCAGTACAGTATGGTATGGTTAATTTTTTTTTATATATATCCAAATAACTACGGACACTAATGTCCAAATAACCACCATGGTTAAATCTATTTAACTATGGTGGTTATTTGGACATTAATGTCCGTACTAGTTATTTGGACATATAGAAAACAAAATTAACTGTACCATACCGTACTGGCTCTATAATATAATATATATAGGACAAGTACTTAATAGTTATTCGGCACGAAGTGCCGAATAACTTTTATATTGGGTAAATCAAGTTTGATTGGTTGATCCGGGCTCCGCAGGAGCCCGAGATCAACTGATCAATTTGATTATATTAAAAAGTACGTACTCTAATATAAAAAATGTGTTGCATTTTTCATCAGACTGGAATTATTTTTTTTTAAATATTATCTTTTTTTGCAGACTCATTCATTATAATGCACATCGCATGAACTGATGAGCTACATAGTGGTCATTTTCACCAATCAATGAAGGGCTTTGTGATCTATCGATATACACATCAAATAAAAAGTGCAATCGTTCTTACATTTTTGATCATGCGATCATGCATTAATTATAGCATCATAAATAAACTTAATATTCAACTTTCTATAAATTTCATTTTTATGGTATTTTTAATCCACTTTATAAACTTCACTTAAATTTTTCCTATAAAAATTTTAAATACTATCGGTCGATGAAAATCAGTATAATCTTGATGGACTGAACGATAACAAAAAATTACGTCCTCATTCATATTATTAGAAGAACCGAGGATGCGAGGAAGAAGTAACATTAATTCATTTCTTTAGTATTATTTACTTTTTATTATAAGCTAGTACTGAAATTCAAACAAGTGTATTAATTGATCGAAGAAGCATTTTTATTATTAATTGCTGGTCTTTGGCACTCTCATCATATAAAATGTCGTCCGACTTACAATCAAAAATTGTGAAATTTCATTTATAGTTTGTAAAAATTTAATCCTAACTCTAATAAACTTACTTTTTATAAAAAAATATATTTTATTTTATTTTGATGAAAAAAAAAAAAGTTGACTATAATAAAAAACATTTAGTTTACTAAATATTGACACTTATCATAAACCTTTATAGACATCATGAATACTATTAAATTCTACTATTTTAACTCCTTTAGCTTTAATTTGATTCAATAATTTTAATTCCTCATCACACAATTCTTTATCTAAATTCATCATACCAAGAATTTTTAAACTATTGTTACTTCTTTCAATATAATTTAATACAATTTTAAGAAATCTTAATTCAATAATATGATTTAAATTAATCATTTCAAAACTATCATGACAATTTTCTAAAAATTCCCTAAATTTTAAAAACTTAATGGAACTATAAGGATAATAAATAGAAATAGAAATTTTACTAATATTAATAGGTATATTATTTGCTAAACTTATTAAATCAATAAGGAAATGAATTCTTAATTTTAAAAAAGTAAGGTTTGGACAATGCATTGATATATCTTCAATAAGATTAATTGTAGGATTTTCAACAAATAATCTTTGTATTGATGCACCTAGATATTTGATTATTAAAGATGTAACATCAACTTTCCATATATTGCATTTAAATGATATTGTCTTGAGCTTAAATGAAGCAAAATTTAAAATCTCACATTGATTTAATAATATACCTTTACAAGATTCAAACATTAAATATTCTAAATTATATAAATTATTAAAACTTTTTAAATCAACATTAATAAAGTCAGTATTTATAAATTCAATATGAACTAAAGAATGCTTTTGAAATTCTAAGGATAAAAGAACATTATTTAATAAAGAATAACAATTCTTTATCTTAAATATTTTAAGTTTGTTTTGCCCTTGAATAATTTTATGGAGCTTTTCCCAAGTAGTAGTATTGATCAAATTATTGGATGTATCATGTCTATATGATCTTTGAGGAAGCTTAATTAGTAATTTTCTCAAATTTAAACTAATATCTGCTATATTTCTTAAAAATTCATGTTCAATTTCGTTATTGATGGTATCAATTAAATAAAAACTGAAAGAATTTAATCTTGTTAAATTTGAAACGAAATTTTGAACATTAAAATTTTTAAAACTTTCTTTATTAAATAAATATGATGAAATATTTAATTGTTTAATGTTTCCACTTTGACGTAAAATTGATTGATGAAATATCGGAATAATGTCATCATACATTTTGTTATTAGGAATCAATAAGCCTGAACAATATCTTATAATAGTGGAATTTATTTCAAAGTCATGATAATCTTCCAAATATTTTGGATATTCAAATAATGGTTTGTGTTCTTCATCAATATTAATATTATTAATCTGGTTTATCGTTAGTTGATTCTTCAATTGTAAAATTTCTGCTTTATTAAAACAAAAAATTAAGGTTGAGATTATCAGGTATTTTTTTTTGGATTTTTTTGCAAAAGGGTTTGCGTAAATCAAAGGAATTGTCGATTTACACCAAAATCGATTAACTAATAAGCAGTTGAATAAAGTTGAGTCATCATTTTGAAGGTATTGTAAAATGTAATAAATACAATCATCTGTTAAATAAGGTAAAGTCATCTTAGCAATTTAGGAAAGAAAGAAAGTCTTTACGGAGTATCGGAGTAAAGCTATTAGTTATTATCGTTATATAGAAGTCAATACGGTTGTGTAATACTGTAGCGCGGAGTTTACATTCCCCAACAGGTAATGCTAATCTATGCCGTAACTAGTGACGTGCATGATGTATGACGTATTGTATGTAACCTTTGGATCGGTATAACAAAATCAAATTCGGTAAGAGTATGTTGATCATTATTTTGGTATGTACCGCGTTTCCATTTTTCATAAGTTTCTGAGAGACTTAAAAAATTTTTTTAGTAGCAAAAATCCTATTCGTCACATATTATTCGCCCTCAGTCGAAATGTGTAATGCCGACCATTTCGTTAAATTTTTTGTGGTTAGTCCTTGATAATCTATTTTTTTTAGGTTTCTCCCTTTTTATTATTAATTTCAATTGATATTTTATGATTTCTTGTAGCCAATTTGCTTATTGATTTCGCGTGGACAATTTTTTCATTTTTTTTTTAATTATCTTAATTTTGGTTTTTAATCTTTGCTGGAATTTCGTTAGGCATAAACGTTAATGTCACGTGAAATTACCTTTGGTGAAATGATTAACGTGACCAGCAATTTAGTAATTGGTTCAGGTTTGATATGGTGGCAGAGGTTTAACTGGGTCCACATGTAGATAATATGAAAATCACATAAATAATGTTAATTTTAAAACAAATAATAAATGTATTTAAAAAAAATTAAAAAATAAAGTTTAATTTCTTACATCAATTTGATTATCGATGCCAAATTTGAATTTGCAATAGATAAGGCTTGTCCTTCTTCCAATTTTGGTATCGGGAGTAGAGTCAATGTAGTATCTGTAGATTCTATAACCTTATATATCCAATGTAAATTTATTATATAAATTTTTACAATAATTTACCGTACCATACTATGGGTGATTTAAATATTTAATAAATGAATTTTTTTTCTTTTTAGAGGCAATTTATCACAGCTGGTGTGTTTTATATATAAATAATTATTCATCATGGATAAATCCAGATTCATTATAATCTTCAAGAGGGCCTAGTAGTCCGATCCGTGGATATCCATATCCGGGAACGGATAATCCGTAAGCTCTTTCGCAACTCCGGATTTGTGATCCGTAAAATCCGGATAAATCATCATTATTTACGGTACTTATCATTTATGTCAAAATCAAAGCTGTTTCAAAGAATTTTTTTTTTTTTTTTTTTTTTTGTTCATCACAGCAGAAAATAATGATATGAGATAATAAAAAAAGTTTTGAGGCCATGTACTTATTAATAATTATAAACAAGGACAATATTAATAAAAGAACATTTATTATTTCTATGCGAAAGATGTAATAATATATTTATTTTTTTATCTCGATATTTATTATCTTTTTTTATTTTTAGACGTAATACCTCGTAATGGATTAATATTTCTATCAATATCACGATGATGTAATAATTTTAAAATGTTTCACAAGAATTAACGTCTTTATTGTAAAATTATTGTTTTTTTTATTTACATGTAATTTTTGCGACGTATTATTACAGTAATCGCCGAAGGGATATTTCACCGAAGGGATATTTCGCCGAATGGACATTTCGCCGAAAATTATTTATTTCATTTGGTTATTTTATTGTTTTTATAATCTATATAATTAAGAAAATTAAAAAAATGGTGTTTGTGTGACGAACATTTAGATTAGCCTGTATAAATAATCTTTGAATTGTGCAATGCGATATTCATCTGCGCCTCTACGCCTGATCTATTATTACGTTATCTTATACACAATGTTAATTACTAATGTTGTGTAACATTTTATATAATCTATTAATGTGTTTGCGCCTGATCTATGCTTAATAGTTAAGACCACTTGATCGGCAAATTCATTCTAATTACTAATGTGCAGGAAAAGGAAATTTGTATAATTCTGGCCGGAATTATACCTTCGCAATTTTCTCCCACGCAATTTTCTCCCAAGATTAAAATGACCACGTTATAAATTAAAAAATTTTAACTGCGTCAAATTATATATTAATTGCCAAGACTTCCAGAAATTATTTAAATTATACATTTTACGATCAAAAAATGACGATCAATCAATTTATACAACCCGATGCGAATCAATGGGCTACTGCTAGTAAATACATTAAAGAAATGTTTTCTAGAAAAATTTTCGAATTAGCTGACTTATTAAATTTATCTCGTTGTTTATTATTACTCACTTTTTCGTGAATAAATATTTTCAGGAAAATAAGTTATTTATTTATTTCATTCTTAACAACTAATATCAGTTACTTGAATGTTAAATGATAATATCCTGAAAAAAAAAATCTCCAAAAATAATGGGCGATTCGATGCACTTTCGGTGAAACGTCCTTTCGGCGAAATATCCTTTCGGTGAAATGATGAGTTTCGGTGAAATGGATTTTGCGAAATGTACAGTATCGTAACCGTTATATAAAACATAATAAATCATAAATCACATTATAATGACAATTAGAAAAAAATTACTAATGGTCCGAAGAGTATCGTTATAACGGGCGGCACTTGTATTAATAATTATTAAATAAGTACAATATTAACAAAGATTAATTTGTTTTATTTATATACGAAATGTATAATGATAACAGATAATATATTATAATAACTAAAAAGTATTAATGAGTCCAACGCTCACAATCCTGACAAATCACACTCATTATCCCGACACTTATTATCTTTTTTTTTAACTTTTTTAAACATGATTATAAATTATACTAGAAGACAGAGACCGTTGTTTTTGCGATGTATTATTGTGGTTTCAAAATTATTGAAATTGAGGTAATCATCAATATTTTACAAGGTAAATAAAGTTTCAGTAACGATTAAAAAGATATTACATCATAGAATCAAAAGTAATACATATATAAATTTGTAAACCAAATTATCTTGGGAGAACTCAAAGATAACTTCACTCTGGTGGAAAGAAAATTAAAAGTACTATAAAAACGACAAAGGAGTATTTGAAATACAATCCATGCCGAAGAATTAGTTGACTAAAGAAAAAGAGAAAAACAAAACTAAATAAATTTCATAAAATAATCAGTTTAAAATAAATGAAAACCATCCGTCTAAAAAAAGGAAAAGAAAAGAAAGGAATTTTTTTTGCAAAAAGAACGAAAGGTATTAAATTTTTTGAGATAAATTTTTCTTATGAAAAGAGAAAAAGAGATAAATCAAAGATGAAAATAAAATGATTTCAAATTTTTATTTTGAAAAATTATTGAATTTTTGTCAACTTTTTTATTATGAAAAATGAGAAGTGATTTCCTAACAAATTAAAAATTAATATTTTTCATCTAAATTGGAAATTCGTATCGGCAAAATTATTTTTTATTATTCCAAATTAAAGAGAGAGAACTTATTTCTTGGCATATTTAAATGATCGTTAAATTATGGATTCTATAGTAATTTTTACATTGTTAGTTAGCGCTGATATAAAATAACTTATTAATATTAATATTATGAAAAATATTTATAAACAAATTTATTTTTTATTGTAAGTATATCTTACGAAAAGAGATTTAAAAGAATAATACTGTAAAATTAAAAACAAATTCTTTTGTCTACTTAATTTTGCATTACGAAATCTCAAGGATCCTCACTAGGGATGGCAACGGTCGGTCATGGTCGGTCATCGGTCGGTTATAACCGGTCAAGAACCTTTGACCGACCGACCGACCGTTTGACCGACCGTTGACCGACCGGTCTGACCGACCGTTTAACCGATCCTGAAAACGTTTGCGAAACGTTTTTTTTTTATGAAATACTTAATAAAAAACGTTTTCGCAACGTTTTCCATTAAAATAGTTAAAAAACGTTTGCGAAACATTTTTTTATTAAATTTTATATTAAAAGACGTTTCGCAAACGTTTTCAGGATCGGTTAAACGGTCGGTCAAACGGTCGGTTAAACGGTCGGTCAGACCGGTCGGTCAAACGGTCGGTTAAACGGTCGGTCAGACCGGTCGGTCAAACGGTCGGTCAGAGGTCCTTGACCGACCGATATCGGTCACGGTCATGACCGGTCATAACCGGTTAATGACCGTGACCGTTGCCATCCCTAATCCTCACTCTAATTTTTATACATTTCGTTATTGTTTTTATTGACAATTTATTTCCGATTGTTACACATTCGATAAGAATACATTGTTTATAGTTTTATTGCCAATTATTGACGAACCCTCTCAATTTCTTTACGATTTATTGCCGATTGTTGTCTATTGTTACCTGAATCCTATAAAATTAACCCTTATAAATTCTGTTACTGCCCTTCCGAACTGCACAAATTGGTGGTAACAATAGCATGATTTTAAGAGGGTAAAACACTGTAATATTAAATATTTGAGTAGCATCTGAGCCACCTTCAATCTTGTATATTTAGTAGCCATTCCTACGAAGAATTCACCTGACGTTTTCTCCCTATATTCTGAATATAAAGAATTGTTGAGAGCTGTGCAGTAAGTACAGGTATTAGGAATTAAAAATTAAATATAAAAATTTTTAAAAGGTGTATTTGTTTTAAAAGAAAAGTATTTTTTTTTTCGTCGTGTGGGAAAATCCAAAAAACAAATTTATTGTTTTTAGAAAACTATGACAATTTCTAAAGAGACAATGATGAATTTTGTCACGATTAAATTATTTTTATAGCTTAATAAATTTTTAATTGCTTATCGGATTAGTTTCACTTCGTTGCTAAGAATTTGTTTAACGCCAATCATTTATGCCTAATTCAAAATTGTATTGGGATTAGAAAAAATCTGTAGTACAGGACGCAGACACATGATGCTGGACGATTCATTCGATTCAATTTAAAAGGGGTATATAATTTAGCACTGTGCGACGGTGATGTTAAGACTACCCCGCATATTTAATGTATTGCAAACGATTAGAATGTTTAGAGTTTGCATAATTGTCTTAATTGACTTTTCTTGCTAACTATAAATATATTGTTTGAGGCTCTAAATCAGGAAGCATCCTAAGACAAATTTATAATGATAAATACATAACAATAAGATGGTTTCGGATACTGATACAAATATTAATGTAAGTAATTATTAGAGTAAAAAAAATTCACGGGTACAAGTAAAAAATAATATCTAATTCATTCTTATATAAATAGAACCATTATTTGAACTGAATCTTTTACATCATAGTTTTACTATTTGAAAAATGATCGACTTTTTAAAAAATTCACCATTGTTTATTTCTACAACGATAAAACATTATCTTAATGGACCACCTAGACCTTCATGGAATTTAAAAAGTCATATATTTTGGGCAAAATTTATAACATTACTCGTAAGTAACAAAACAATTGAGGAAATGCAAAGAGCTAGCTTTAGTTTTCAACCTTCCCCTGTACAAGCTGGTGTAGTGATAAATGAATTTAAGATAGATAATAAATATAGAAACAAGGCTCAATTTCATCTTGAAAAAATTTTGAAACCATACGAACACGTCTTAGATCCTGAATGGAAAAATTTGAAAGATGATGGAATTATTTCTGAATGGGTTCAAGTCCCTAATGATGGATGGGAAAAAAGAGAAAATAGGAAAACTATTCTGTATATACATGGTGGAGCTTATTACTTTTTCATTAAAGAAACTTATCGTTGTATTACGAGTCCTCTTGCTAAAATTGCAAATACAAGAGTTTTAGGTAAGTCTAAACCTCGAAAGAATGAAACTTTCAATAAATCTTTAATATATTACCTAACTAAAATTATCTCTTATAGCAATCAATTATCGGCTTGCACCTCAAAATCAATTTCCAGCCGCATTACATGATGCATTAGCTGCTTATTTATATCTCTTAAATCCTCCCAAAGATGCTGGATTTGAACCTTTAAATCCAAAAAATATTGTAATAGCAGGCGATAGTGCTGGAGGTGGTCTAAGTTTAGCTCTCGGTCTTGCTATACGCGATATTTGCGATGCTGGTTTGCCATCATGTGCTGGAATTATCGGTTTGGTAAATATAAATTTTATTTTTTTTGTTCTATCATATTGTTTAACTGTCAATCATCATTCACATAACAATGTTGCGGAACATTACAGAGCCCATGGGTTGATCTTACAGTTAGCACGCCTTCAATATTAGATGATGAATGTGTTGATTATATTCCAAATTTTACAGGAGGTACTGCTTCTTTTTACGCAGAATCTCAGGCTAGTAAAGAATATAAAAAAAAAGATGCTGCTTTAGCAGCGAAGATTAAGAACCAAAATCTTGGTCCCAAAATTTGGCATGATTCTTTTGATAGACCTGAGGGAAGATTACAATTACTTGTGAATAATGAAGGGCTAGCAATTCCATATGTTAGTCCAATGTTAGCTGAAAGCTTAGGCAATTTGCCTCCTTTATTATTGGTAAGAAAAGGTATTTCTCGTTGATTTTCTCTTAGATAACTCTACGCTAAAAAAGAATTTATTTGAATAATGCAGTTAGCAGGAGATGAGGAAAGACTACGAGATGAAATAATTTATTTAGCTCATAGAACTGCTGAACCGACTAAATATAAAGGTCCATCATATAATGTTGATAAATTTGAAAAATCTCAATTTCAAACTCCGACAAATACTACATTCGAAATATATGAAGAAATGCCTCACGTGTTTCAAGTAAATATATTATTTTAAACTTGAGGAAATAATATTTTCTTAAAAATTAATTCTTTCTTTAATATATTCTAGTTTGTGGATTATGCTTGCACTAAAATGTCGAATGAACGTATAGCTGAATTCGTAAATAGAGTGACAAATAATTTTAACGAACCACTTCCTCCTTCCTCTTTTAATTACATTAACCTTAAGGGAGAACTTAGTCCATTAAAAGAACGTCACAAAAAAGTTTTCAATTGGGAAAAAATTGGTATTGTACCAAGTAGTGCTGCATTAAATGAATTGAAATGAAATTAGTGCTACTTTGCGCATACTGTAAGTAAATAAAGAATAAACTTAAACTTAGGACCAATAAAATTATTAATTTAATTAGGAAATTTCCTTTTAGTACTCAAAACTTTTCGTATATTGTGTTTTCTTTATTGATTCATTTATTTGTTGTTCGTTGATTGGTTTATTTATTTATTTTTTCTTCACTCATAAATTTGAAATAAAATAGTTATAATCGTCTATAATAATAAGTGCGTTTAAAAATGTTTGACATATTATATATTTTAAGGAGGAAAACGATCATGTAATTTTTAATTAATGAAGGTATTAAATCGGAAATTTAAATGTATGTAATTTATAAGTACGATTATGAGTTTATAATTTCGAATCGCTCAGCACATCCAATCCGAGTCGCTTCCTTCATCAATAAAACATGTTATTCTCTTTTCACTGTACAGTTGTTAATAGTACGATTTTGCATAATATAAAAAGATCCATAAAATTAATCACTTACTGTACAGCAAGAGCTGAATTGCTTAACTTTTATATATCATTATTTAACCTATGGAGATGATTTTCTTTGTGTCACCGGAAATCACAGAAAAGGGCTATAAAATTTGATAATTCTTAAATTTTTGGCCTGATTTATAATTTGCAATCATCGTAATGCCGGCTGACATTAAAATGTGGCCAGAGATTTGCGAATAGTAGACTTTGCATGATGATTCTGGCCAAAATCTCAGAATTTCACAAAATTTTGTTTTAAGACACGGAATTTACCATTTAGCGTCGCATAAAATCATCGGCCCTACTATGGATGTGTGAGAAACAATTACTTCTTTAACGCCTTATTGAAAACGCAATAAGTTAAAAATCGAAATTAATGCTTCAATTGCGCCCCTTTTGAATACATGTTCTCTAACCTTAATAATACTAGTATGTTTCACCTTCAAGCCTCCTGATTGAAACTCTTTATTTGCCAAAAGATCTCTGTTTTTAGAAAGAATATGTAAATGGAAGGATCACTTGCCATTCTGCCATTCAATTAATTCGTAAAGTTTCCTGATTTAACCAAATACGACTATATCAAGAGCAAGAAGCGGCAATTGCCGATCGGCTGGAAGCAACATTTCTTCCCACTTTATTACTCAAACCTAAGCCTCCCGATTCCTATTTATCTGTTTATACTAAAAATAATTAAATTGAATAAACTATATATAAACTAACTAATATAAACATTAATAATAAAACTTTTTAACCAATAAACTACCAAAATATACATTTGAAAACAATGAACTAAACCAAATATATAAAACCCATAAAAGTGTAACATAAATAAAATAATTTACAGAAACTCACTAACTGATTTGACGTACACTACTGTGGCAAGCCGTGCTGTTCAAAAGTGTGCGGCAGAGTGCACATGTTTTTACGGCAGGTCACCTGCTCGCAAAAACGGCAATGATTTTGGTAAATGAAATAACAGTAATTTCAATTGCGTTATCAGTTATTTTTTCCTTTTCATAAAATATTTATTATAAAAATATCAATTTTGTTTGTGGCATGTCAATCTGGCTGATCATTTCAAATTCTCGATCGAGCAGATTTTTATTTTTAAAATAAGAATAATTTATAAACAATTAATATTTTATTTTATTTTAATTTTTTACTTCAAGTCACCGGGGGTGATCATCACCGTTGGCCAGAATTATCAATTTTTACCGGCACTATATTTTTTTTAATGCTAGTCGATCGTCATAATTTCAGTCACCGGTGATCATCACCCCCGATGAAAGTTGGAAAATTTATTTTATTTATTTTTAGCAATAAAATATTAAATTCATTAAATAATTTTTTTTTTATTTATAAATATCAAATATTTAATAAAAAGAAAAAATATAAAGTTTTGACTTTTCCAAGAAAAACTAGTATATTATCGTATGAAATTATATTGGAAATTCATTCATAAAATAACAATACTTCTAAAGGAAGTTGGCGGAACTGACACTAGCAATACGGGTCTAGTTTAAAAAATATCACCGGAATAGGAGGTCGTCTAAAGCGGGGGCAAATCACGTGACATGATCGCGATTAACCGGAAGGGTCACGTGATTTTCGTTAGAATACCAAACGATAACTGGCTAAAAAAAT
>QZLH01000349.1:0-15720 GCA_003833135.1 Oehlia diaphana | reverse complement strand
AAAAAATAAAATGTAGATCGGTCATGTAGATTTAGTTCAGTCCGATTGATCAAATCACAGGACTCAGCACAGTTAACTCAGTCCGATGGTAGCGAAGTCCGATCAAAGTTTAAATTCGGTCTGCATCAAAATTCATATGACTGTGCCAAAAATTGACATGACTGGACTCAGAAAGATCATCGGACCGGACTCAGTAAAGATATACTCCTTTCAACCTGGACCGGACTGGACCGGGATTGGACCGATTTAAATTTAAGAAATTTGTCCCTATGATTTAAGCCTCTAAATTACGCAATTACGCAACGTTTTTTATTAAACAGTTAAAGAATGTTGCGAAACGTTTTTTAACATGCAATTTAATAATAAAAAACATTTCGTGACTTTTTTTTTAATTATTTTAACAAAAAACTTTGCGAAAACGTTTTTTATTAAGCAATTTAATAAAATAAAACGATTTCGCATCGGTTTTTAATTATTTTAATGAGTCATTTTTATTGGATATTAATCATATGGATCAGTCTCCGGTCCGGACCGGTCCTCAGATCTCGGACCGAAGACCGTGAAGACCGGTCCTAAGACCGACGCAGGACCGGTCTTTGCTAACCCTACTGACTTTGCATAATTCTGACCAAATCACAAAATTTCACAAATTTTGTCTTAGTCACATAGTACAACCGATAAGAAAGAAACATTTGACTAAAAAAATCATTAAATACTATAATTTGGATAGAATAAATAACAAAGAAAATTAATAAGCAACTCGCTCAATCTTCCGCAGTAAGCCACTTGACTCATTCCAAAAAAAAAGTAATTAAACAATGCATTGTTTTTGGTGATTATTGAACAATTGAAATATTACTAAATTTAATTTTAACGTATCGTATTAATAATAAAAAATGATGAACGTCACTGCCACCCAATCTTGCTATTTCAAGTTAGAGTAATTTAGTTTTTTGAAATTAACCATACTATTTTGGCAATGAGTTTGGTAGATTAAATCGCGCTAACAGTAATTTCAATTGCGCTATTTTTTCCTTTTGATTAATAATATTATATTAAAAAATTTCGTCAATCTGGCTGATTATTCAACCTATGATAATTTTTTTATTATTACTATTATTATTATTATTAAAAAAAACATATTGAATTATAATAAAAAGTATTAATTTTTAAATTTAATAATTAATATCAAAAAAAATACGTATAAAAAAAAATATAAAGTTTTAACTAAAAAATACGTATATTATTATCGTTATGAAATTATATTGAAAATTCATTCATAAAATAATAACGCTTCTAAAGAAGCGGCATTAACAATATGAGTCTAGTTTAAAAAATTTCGTCATATTTTAAAAATATGAAAAAATTATGTCTAGTTTGCCATATTTTAAAAATATGAACATTTGTTTTTTTTTCACCCTACGATAATGACAAAATTAATAATTAAAATGCATTACCTTTTTTTAATTACATATACATTGAATCGGTTCCGAAAACGGCTTAAAAAAATATTTTATATATATAATTTTGTCTTAGGATACTTTGTTGATGATCGGCTAGGAACTGATTGTGAGAATGATTCACGGGATCACGTGTGGTGCAAGTAAAAAAATTGGTTTATTAATAAATAAAACAAATTCATTTTTGTATAAATAGACCATTATTTGAACTGAATCTTTTTTGCATTGTAGATTTACTATTGAAAAAAATGGTCGAATTTTTAAAACAGTTACTATTATTAATTTCTATAACGATAAAACATTATCTAAATGGACCACCTAGACCTTCATGGAATTTAAGAGGCCACATATTTTGGGCAAAGTTTGCGTCATTATTCGTAAGTTACAAAACAATTGAGGAAATGCAAAGAGCTAGCTTTAATTTTCGTCCTGCTCCTGTACAAGCTGGCGTGGTGATAAATGAATTTAAGATAGATAATAAATATAGAAACGAAGCTAAAGTTCATCTTGACAAGATTTTGAAACCATACGAACATGTCTTAGATCCTGAATGGAAAAATTTGAAAGATGATGGAATTATTTCCCAATGGGTTCAAGTCCCTAATGATGGATGGGAAAAAGGAGGAGTTAAGAAAATTATTTTGTATTTACATGGTGGAGGTTATTTCTTTTTCACTAAAGAAACTTATAATAGTATTACAAGTTCTCTTGCTAAATTCGCAAATGCAAGAGTTTTAGGTAAGCTATACCTTGAAAAAGTGAAAATTCCAATCAAACTTTAATATATTACCTAACTAAAATTTTTTATTTAGTAATTAATTATCGGCTTGCACCTCAAAATCAATTTCCCGCCGCATTACATGATGCATTAGCTGCTTATTTATATCTCTTAAATCCTCCCAAAGATGCTGGATTCGTACCTTTAAATCCAAAAAATATTGTAATAGCAGGCGATAGTGCTGGAGGTGGTTTAAGTATAGCTCTCGGTCTTGCTATACGTGATGCTCGAGATCCTGGTTTGCCATCATGTGCTGGCATTATTGGTTTGGTAATTAATATAAAAAATTTTTTTTTTTTTTTTATATTGTGGAGTTGTCAATCATTTACACGATAATATTGCGTCACATTACAGAGCCCATGGGTTGATCTTACAGCTAGCACGCCTTCAATATTAGATGATGAATGTGCTGATTATCTTCCAAATCTAAAAAGTGGTGGTGCTGCTCATTTCTTAGAATCTCAAGCTAGTAAAGAATATAAAGAAAAAGATGCTGCTCTCGTAGCGAAGATTAAGAACCAAAATCTTGGCCCAAAAATTTGGCATGATTCTTTTGATAGACCTGAGGGAAGATTACAATTATATATAACAAATAAAGGTCTAGCGATTCCATATGTTAGTCCGATGTTAGCCGAAAGCTTAGGCAATTTGCCTCCTTTATTATTGGTAAGAAAAGATATCCCTTGATCCCCACTTAGATTTTTTAGTACTAAAAAAGAATTTATTTGTATAATATAGATTGCAGGAGATGATGAAAGATTACGAGATGAAGCAATTTATTTTGCTCATAGATCTGCTGAACCAACTAAATATAAGGGCCCATCATATAATGCTGGTAAATTTGAAAAATCTCCATTCCAAACTCCGACAAATACCACATTCGAAATATATGAAGAAATGCCTCACGATTTTCAAGTAAGTATATTAGTTTTAAATTTAAAGAAGAAAATTTTTTTAAATTACGAATTAATTCTTTCATTAATATATTCCAGTTTGTGGATTATGTTTGCACTAAAATATCATATGATCGTATAGTTCAATTCATAGATAGAGTAACAAATACATTTAACGAACCACTTCCTCCTTCCTCTTATAATTTTATAAATTTAAAAGGAGAATTTAGTCCTTTAAAAGAACGTCATAAAAAAGTTTTTAATTGGGAAAAAATTGGTATACCACATGAAATGAATTAAAATGAATTTAATTCCACTTCATATAGATGGTAAGTAAATAATGAATAGAAAAATATAATCATTAATTTACTTAGGAACTTTCTTTTTAGTACAAAAAACTTTTTAGATAGAGTATATTTTCATTTAGTATTTCCTTTATTGATTTTTATTTACTTATTTGTTATTCGGATTGATTGATTTTATTTTCTTCATTTATTATCATAAGTATAAATTATAAAATAGTTATAAATAAACGCGTTTAAAAAATATTTAACATATTGTTTATTTTAAAGTGGGAATCGATCATGTAATTAAAACATCGACAAATTCAACCAATTGTTTAAAACTTGAGAATAACTGAATATGTAAAAAAATTGAATTATAAATAAGAAATTTCTGATTTAATTTATGAAGACATTTTTTAAATCAAAAATTTAGAATCATAATCATCCGTCCTAAACGTAAAATTACAATGAAATGTAATTAATAAATAAGATGACAAGTTTTTACAAGTTTTTAATTTCGAACCGCCGCAGCTGTCATCGGTAAACCACGCTGTAAATTCCCTATTTGCTGTTCAGTTATTCACTAAGTTTAGAATAATAGTGCGATTTTGCATAATAATTTAAAATATATTTTTTAAAAAAAAAGTTCATAAAATTAATCACTTACAGCTGAGCTGCAATAGTTTAACTTTTATATTTCGTTATTTAACCTATCTGCTATGGATAAAAAATAACAACTTTTTTAACGTCTTGTTGGAAATGTAATAAATTAAAATCGAAAATTAATGGGCAAATTGTACTTGCTTTTTGGGTAAATTTCGCTATGAGTAAAACAAAAATCATATTAAATTATAATGACAACTTTAATAATATTATATTTCGTTTCAAGCCTGATTGACTGAAACTTTACTTGCTATAAAAAGACCTCTGTTTTAGGAAAAATTATGTAAATAATCATTAATCTGGGTGATCAAACACGACTATATCAGCCGAGGAAAATAAATGGCAAATACGTTGTGGTGGTGAAAGTGAATATTGAGTTTACGTATGTGTATTCTTTTTTTCATATTTTATTTTAGTATAAAGAAAATGAGCGGTTTTATTGTATTTTAAGTATATAGAGGTGCGTAAAAATAACTCTGAGTGGAACTATAATTAGTATGAGTGTCTGTAAGCGACGTTCTCAAATTTCAATTACCCATCCCTAGTTGACTTTAATCCAGTTGTATAGCGAGGTTTGTTTGTGGGTTTGTTAAAGAAAAAGTTGATTACTGTAAACTTTTTACGGCTTGAAAAAAAAATCGAGAAAGTTTTCACCAAAAAAAAAAATACTATAGTACTGGCCAATTCTACTATGCTAATTCCGGTCTAATTATGAACAATTTTTTGGCGCACGCTAATAAAAAAGACGATACATTTAATACAAGTGTTTAATTCAGAATTCTTAACTTGAATTTGCAAGTCCAGTGACTCGAATACTGAATCAAAAAACTCTAGTTGACTTTATATTTCTATACAGTAAATATAACTTGAGTACAAGCTTGGAATTCATTTGGAGAATTTAATACTTGATATTATTTATATTTCTATGTTTGCATCTTCCAATATTCCTTCTTATATTTTTTAATATTTCATTTTATATCTGATCACACCTCCAATTGCGCGATATATTATAAATAATTTTAAAGTAATTCCTATACATACTTAGTAGTATAGTACCTGTTAACAATATTATATGTTTTATTAATAAAAAAAAAAGAAAATCAAAGAATATAAGAATTTAATTAATTGAATAAATTTTTAAATCCATAAAAAATGTTGACTGCTTTAGTTTTAAGATCTTTAACTACCTCTTTTGCCTTACTTTCTATTAAATCATCATATCATAAGAATAATGGATAAAATCTTTTACTACACCTTTTGATTTATAACTTACTATTAAATCATTTAGTTGTTTTTTTTGAATAAAATCTCCTTCTATACTAATAATTAATGAAATAGGTTTTCTACCTTCCCAATTATCAAAAAATAATTTTAAAGATTTCAATTCAGGTTGATTAACAGGATGAATAATTTTAAGTTTGTGTAAATTAAGTGGTGATGATGTAACTAAAATGTTGAATAAATTATCCCAATCCATAAATTCATCTTCAATATTATAATAAATTCCTAATACTTTTAAATATTGACATTTTATCAATAATTTCTCTAAATCTAAAACATTAACATTTTTATAATAAAATTCAAGATGAGTAAGGTTAGGACAATTCTTATAAATAACTTGAATAATTTCTTTAGTACTAATAGCATCAGGAAAAATAACTGAATAAGAAATATTTAATTCATTAAGTTTCCTACCGGAATTTTCGATTAAACCTTTTAAACTCTCAGTATTAATCTCCCTAGTATATAAACTTTGTAAGGAAGGTAAAGATAAATTTTCTATATATCTCCATCTTTTCCAATCACCAATTAATACCAAATTTTTTAAATTTACAAAAGATGTAAGAATTTGTGTTTCAAGTTGACCACATATATTAAAATATTGTATAGTATTTGCATGTTTGATCAACGAATTTTCTAGTAATTTACGAAATAATACATCATAAGGAGAATACCTATGTAAAAAACTAACATTAATTAAATTTTCTTGGTTCTCAATTAACTTAGGAATTCCATAATTATTTTCATACTTGTAAATAATAAGTTCCAAATCTTCAATTGATTTACACATTTTTGTTAATAGAGCTAAAGTATTATCCTTTACTCTAGAATCACATCTAAGGAATTTAATTTTTGAAAAACACTCTTCAGCTTCAGGGATAAGATGATATTCATAGTAATCATTAGGCATATAAAGATGAGTATATTCTGCATTTTTATTAATAAAAAGATTAAGTATATAATTTTTAATTTCATTATATTGACCTTGATCATGACTAAAAATTATATTTTCGATTGTTTCTAAATTTAAATGTTTACAAAAACTAATATAATTAAATAAAGGTTTCTTATATGAAATTGTAGAGTATTGACTTAAATTATTTCTTTCTTCATCTGATAAATGTGAAATTATTGTGTTTAATAATAATTTTTCTTTATCAAAAGTTAAATCTTCCCAAGGATTTTTCCATAAAATTGGAATAATTATTTCACACCAAATTTTATTAACAGTAAGACATGAAACAAGAGACTTTTTGTCATATTGCAATTCTTCAATTATTAGATAAAGAATATCTATATATAATTTCGACATTATATTTATTATTATTATGGTTATAAAAAAATTTTATTTTTTTGTTCGAGTGAACAAAAATTTTTTTGTTTGTGAAAAGTTGTACAAGGCGCCGTTTTATGTTGTAATGGCGTTGTAATGGTAGATCATTTTTTTTTTTACCAGAAGACATGATGATTCATTATTTTAGATTTTCTATGGTAAATGTTTTATTGTATATAAATATTAATCAATAATTACATCTTTAAATTATCCTCCTGTTTATTGTTATTATTAATTATATAATCATTTTTAGAATATTCATATAAAATACATAGAAATCGATACATTATATTTCCATGTTTTTTCCATGAATGTATTAACGATTTGCTTCATAACTTTTTTTTGCGATCTTTTTAATTTGGCCAGTATTAACCTCGGGTTGGTAAGTAAATATGTCATAGATTCAATCTTTTCTGACCGGTGACCACATGATTTGAATAATATAATAATTTTTAAGTTAGATCGTTTGTTATGATTGAAATTCCCTAATAAAATATTGATTTTAAAATCAATTTAATATTTTATATGTTTTATTAATTACTACTCCATTTTAAAAGTAATATAAATAATAAATTCCATATACTTTCCAAACTATATAACAGTACTATTTATAATATGAATGTAAAAAAGATTGTCTAGATATTTTAAATAGGGTAGCTAGTTTTCTTTTTTTTTTATTTATATATCAATGTTCTCATAATATTTACTTTATATTAGGCCGTCCAATTTAATCTTTAGTCTAACGTCCTCCCCCCCATTTTTGAAAAATTCAAGGGTGATTTAAACATATATGTTTGACATGTTTAAATATGCTTAAAACACCCCCTCTACTAAAATTTAATATTACCGAGAATTTCCTATTTTACCAAATATTTCCGAAATTTTAATATGTTTAATTTTCATGTTTGTTTAAATTACCCCCCCCCCCCCCCCCCTCAAAATTTTTTGCTGGAAAGGACGTTAAACTAATTATTAATTTGGAACGGCCTTATTAATACATCACAATAATAGTATATTTAATTTACTAGGTGTTAATTATAGTAACTTTTTTTCTAGAAAGGTTCTCAAAATTTTAGTATACTAAAAATCTTTTTTATACTTAGAAGCTATTAATAGATTGAAATATGGTTCTTTTGCTGGTCTTAAAGTTTTAAGTTTTAAATAAATTTTTTTTTTTTGGAATTTCATAGAGGTAATCAACGATTTATAACGCTTACGTTTATTATATTATCGTAAAAAAAAAAAGTCTGTAGTTATTCAAACACATGTCGACAGGTTACACAACGAAATTAACGCTACACGATCTTGAAAAATTAAGTAATTGCGAAATTGTGAAATTCTAACACACTATCTTATTATAGTAAATAAGTTAAGCTAGAACTAGTAGGAAATGTAGGGATAGCAAAATGCATTGGAAGTAGATTTCGGCAACGATCATGTATCTTATAATCCTAATTTACGCGTAAAATTTTCTTTTTAAATTTTAAAAATATTTGTTTGAAGATGTATTAATTAAATCACTTTTAATAATAAACACTTAACTTTTCTATTATTATAATGAATTAAATAAATTAATATCAGCTTGAGCTTTGCTCTTAATTTGGTTTATTGTGCTTCTTTTTATTTTTAAAAATTTTTAAAATAAACTTTAATATGAAATAAGGAAAAAGTAAATATCATAATCGAACTATTACACAAATATTTTACAAAGTCTATTTATCACTGAAAAACCTTTGTAATAAAAATTTTATCGTATCGATTTTTTCACTTATACCTTTTGACCAGCAAGGAAGAAGCAGAATAGAGAATGGAACGTAATTTTTAACTAAAAATTATGGTAAGATCCGGAAGTGAGGTGTAAGGAATATTGAAAATTATTGCGAAAGTTTAGAGATGTATTATGATTAGTGATGTATTATGATAATAGTCGATGTATTATGATTAGATTATGGTAATAATCAAAAGAAGTTTAGTAAAAGAATAGGTCTTTTATAATATTTTTTAGTTGTACAAACTTTTTGTGATACAATGTTGAAAATTTTGCTAAATTATATTGTTTATATTATGATTTCCGAAAAGTCGGTAGTATGAAACCATGGTTTTAATCAAAGTAAAGTACGTAATGTATCAAATGACTCATCATTTGTCATTTGAGAAGTTGAATGACCAGTCATTTGCCATTTGAATCATTTGTCATTTCAAGTCATTTGAGAAAAAGACTATAAATAGTCAACAAATTTATGCAAAAAATTTTTCCCTTGGAAATATAAACAAACCTTCCCTTAAAAAATAAACACTTGCAACACTTCCTCATTTTTTTCTTCACAAACATGACATACTCAAAATTAGTTTCAGGAAATTTATCTAAATTAGGGAATTTACCTGAGTTATTATGTGAAATTATACAATATTTTAGAAATGATTTTTCAACATTATATTCATGTGTTTTAGTCAACAAATTATGGTGTCGCTTAGCAATTCCATTGTTATGGGAAGATCCATTTTCAATTTATGCACAAAATTTTCAATTTATTGAAATTTACTTATGTAATTTAAAAGAGGATGATAAAACTGAATTTAATGAATATGTAAAACAAAAATTTGTGAATATGGAATCAATATCAAATTGCTCTAGTACATTATTCAATTATTCTAGTTTTATTAAATGTTTAAATACAAATAAAGTTGTTTGTTCTATTGAAAATTGGCAATCAGCTTTAATGGATGATATACATTCGGATCTCATAATATTAGTTTATAGATTACTATTTAAAATGTTTATTGAAAATGAAGGAAATTTACATTCTTTTGAAGTTGAAGTACGTACATTTAATGATTATAATTATCTTAATAATATTATAGAATTAATTTTACAAAATCCAAATTTTACTTGCAATATTAGAAATTTAATGTTTTTTATGAATATGGATCCTAAAACAAATATCTTTTCTTTACTAAAATTTTTATGTTTTAATTTTAATTCAATCTCATCATTTTATATTGGTTATGAATTTAAAGCGGGTAATTACACCTTATTTGAAAAATGTTTAACACAAATCTTTAATACAAAACAGAATCTCGAAAAAATTTCATTTGAATGTGATGACTTCATATTATATGATTCATTTTCATCATCATTAAAAAATTCCAATATTCCAAATACTTTGAGAATAATTACATTCTACAAAATTGATTTTGAGAAAATAATTATTAATATTCAAGAAATATTCAATCAATTGAATGTTTTAGAAACTATTCATATTATTTATTGTAGTGCTTTAAATTCTGATTTTGTCCAACAAATTATTAATGTTATTAGGCCATTTAAATTAAAATCTTTGATCCTAAAACATAAGCCATCACCTTTTCAAGTTGAATCATTACAATTGTTATTACAAAAATTTGGTAGTGATTTAGAAAATTTTGAATTTGGAAAATATAATTTCAGAAATGAATCAAAACAAAAATTATTCAAATCAATTATAGAATATTGTACAAAAATTAAATATTTTTCATTAAAAAATATTGATTTTAATCTATCACTTAACCTAATTGAAAATATTAAAAAACAAAATCTTAATTATCTAAATATAAGATTTGATTTATATTGTGATGATGATAACAAAACAAAAAATTTAGGACAAATTCTTCCTTCTAAATTAGAATTTTTAAAATTAGAACTTATTAAATCAAGTGATTTGAAAAAATTTTTAGAAAATTCTCAAGATACTTTTATCAAAAGGTTATTTATTAAAACTAAAGTTCAACGGGATTACTTAGGTATTTTAACTTATATAAAAAAATACATAATGAAAAAGAAAAGGGTTAAGTACTTAGCCATATTATTTGATCATGGTGAATTGATTTGTTGTAATGGTTTGCTTTCTTCTAATTCTACTGAATTTAGAAAATTTTATGACTGTATTTATAAAGACTTGGTTTCTTTGGAAGATGAAGTAAAAGAATTTGAATTATATAATATTAAAGTTCAAAAATATGATGAATCTTATATTAAAGCTATTGATATTGTAAACAATTAATTATTTTGTGATTTAATAATTTGGGTGAAATAAAATATTTTTTAACTTTATATAATTTACATGATGACTTATGATTTTTGAAATTGGAAAGTCTCTCTTTTTTTTTTGCACCATATCATAAGAAAAAAAATATTTTGTAACTGTGTGATTGTATTTTTTAATCACTACTTATAATATCAAGAATTTTACAATTTGAAACTTCTCTTTCTCAAATAACTATAACAGCTATTTTAGAGACAATGGACTTCAAAGTTATTTAAAGATTTAGTGAACAAAATAATAAATTTTTTTTATATGCAATAAAAAATATTTTAAATATTAGTAGGTAAGACATAAAGAGTCAGCTCCCATTAAATGTCACTGTAATAAATATTTTGTAATAGTTTACATTTTTTTGGAGAAAGAATAGGAATATTTTTTTTTATCTGATCATGTTACAATAAAACAGAGAAAAAAATTTAAATTTTCCTTCTTGTTAAATTTGTTAAATTTGTTAAATCTTAGTTAGATTTTACAGGTAATACAAATATATAAAATAAACTTTTGTACAACATAATAAACTATTTATATACTATACAATCCATAATAGGCCGTTTCTTTCTTGCAGCAGTTCGCGTTTGATTTCAAATGACTATGCCTAATGGCCAAGTCAACTTAAATAATAATGAAACTGGTAATCAAAATGTCAATAATGTTCAAGAAGATACCTTGGAAGACTCTGACATGAACACTTGGGTAATTGTATACAGAAATTATTTACCCAAATTATTATCTAAATGTTAATATAATTTTATGGAAACACCAATCATTTGATCGTCAATTATTATTATTTTTTTTTGGAATAAAATTATGTACATTTTACTACTTCATATTATTGAACGAAAAACAATTTCGATCATTTTTTGTTACATATACAGTATATTTTAATAACAATATTAGGAATTAGTGGAAAATATTGTTTCATCAATATTTATGAATATTTAATTATCAATAAAATTTGAAAACTTTAAATTTTAATAAAATTCAAAAAACTTTAATTAAATTTGAAAACTTTAAAATTAATTAAATTTTAAAACAATAAAATTTTAAACTTTAAATAAAGTCGGAAAGTTTAACTTTTAGTAAAACTGCAAATTGTGATTGGTTGATTGATTATTTTTTTGTAAAGTTTCTTCAGGATTCTGCAATTTCGCAGATTACCACAGAATTTTTTCTAATAAATCTGCAGAAACTTGCAAAATTGCAGAATTTTGCAGAATTTTTTTAATAAATCTTCAGAAACCTGTAAAATTGCAGAATTTTACGAATTTTGTGAAAAAATTCTGCGGTAATTTGCAAAATTGCAAAATTTGCAGAACTTTGCAGAACTGCGTCAAAAAAGTGCAAAAAAATACGGAGAACTGCAAATTTTGCAGTTCTCCACAATTCTGCACCCTAAAAAATTCCCCGATGCATGGGTTATACTATAGCCTTTTATAAAAGGCTATGATGGCGCGACTGGGTGGCCTCAGATCACATCTTGCGTGAAATGAAGGCTAAAGCACGTGATATTACCATATATAGTATTATTACTATATAGATCATCATGTGTATATAATCCGCAGTTTGATTAACTAACTTTTTTTTAACCTTTTTTTTTTTTAATCTAAAACTTTTTTTTAAAGCTTTTTTTCTTTTAAACTTTTTTTTCTTTTTTGTTCTTTATTTAAGAACTTTTTTTTTAAACTTTTTTTTTCATTCTTCTCTTTTCCCTTTACTTTTACATTTCCCTTCTCTTTTTTTTCTCTTTTCCCGCTTCTCTTACACTTTTTGTTGAAGAAATCTTAAGCATCTTTTTCCTTAGGTGCAAATTTCTGGTAAGTTAGTCTTTTTTTTAAGTGTTTCATTTTAACAAACAACTTCTAATAGTCATTTTTCTTACTTTTTTTTAGATTTCGAGTATTAGACACATGGGAATATATGGAAAAAATTTTTTTCTCAATTATCTATTTTAATGAAACATTTTCTAACGTTTCAAATTTTTTCTTTTTTTTAGACACTTCTTACAGTCTTCATGGACCAGAATTTTGGCAAGTTTGTCATTTTTTTTATTTAATTGTTTTTATTTTACGAACAATTCTAATAGTTCATTTTCTTAACTTTTTTTTAGAAGACTTGGTTTTTCGACTACTTTGACGCATGAGGAATTTTTTTTTTCTTAATTATCTATCTTAACAAAACATTTTCTAACGTTTCAGTTTTTTTTCTTAGGTGATTCTTTTGGTCTCTTTAGACGTGAAATTTTGGTATGCTATTTAAATTTTTTTTTTCTTTAATTGTTTTGTTTTAATGAACGTTTTCTAACAGTTCGTTTACTTTCTTCATCTAGGCATTTCTCTAAAGTCTCTGGGAATTTGGTGTGGTAATTTTTTTTTCTTTAATTATTATTTTTAATGAACTTTCTTAACAGTTCATTTTTTTCAGTTTTCTCTTCTTTTAGGGTTTGCCGATTCCATCTGGAAATGAAAGTGGATGTCATTTCTTCTGGTCTTTCTTATATTTTTTGTCTTTGTTATTAACTTTTCCTTTTTCTTTGTAGGTGTAGGTTTCAATTTCTTTTTTCTTTTAGGCTTCAGCGGCTTTTTCATATTTCTTTTTTAGGTTTTGTCAATTTCTGGGTGGGTTACATTTTATTCTCATTTTATATTTAACTACTTAACAATTGGCTACCTTCTTTGTATGTTTTGGTACTTCTTTTTTTTTTGAGGTTTTGGAAAAAGGATGGATTTTGTTTTTTATTTCTTATGACATCTTTGATACTAATATTTCTTATTCTAGATTTTGACTTCATTTCACCCTTGGGATTCAGTGAGAAATCAGAACCCTGAACTAATCAAATTTGATTGGGCAACATATTTTGTTTAGTATAGTGGATTATTACCGCATGTATTTTTCCTTTTCTTTCTATCATAATACTCATGTTTTATATTTCATTTTTTATTTTTATTAAAAGATAATATTTTTAGTAATATCATAGCTGAATAATAATATTGCTAATATTGCTATTTTTTATCAACTCTGTTGACAATTTTTACATTGGAACACTCTTAGAACTGACTCTAAAAGATAGAAATATCTTAATAATTATTTAATTATATTCATTTATGAAATTGTAAGTAATCATAAAATGTAAACTTTTTTAAAATATAGTTAAAATATAAATACAATTATAAAGAGTACGATCCATTCTAGTATATATTACTATTTGTGTATAAAATATAAATATTTAAACATAAAGTTTGCTGGCTACTAATATAAGACGAATTGTTACTAATTGTTTGCTCAAAAAAACGATTTTTGTTTACTTCACTCTCCTTTTTAAAAATAATATCACAAAATTTTTCTAAGACATATATGATTTATATATACATATGTTACACAAAACAATCCTCATCCAATCAATTTGACCATGGTCCAGGCCCGCTCGTGATTAACCACCCCAGCCAAATGATCGACATAGTTTATAAGCTGGAGTTTTGTACACCAGATCCTAGCTTATAAACTACCCATGGGCATATACAGCCCACAGGCTCTGATTGGTCTAAAAGTAAGGATATTATTGTCCATAATAACTGATCATACTGGATCTCACCATCAAGGACATATCATCCTCATATTGAGGACAAAAGACCATGTTAGTCCTCATAGGACCATGGTGGTCCTCACCATAGAGGACATTATTGTTTACGCATTATTGGAGGACCATGACAGTCCTCACCATGGAGGACATTATTGTCCATATTATTGGAGGACCATGATGGTCCTCACCATGGAGGACATGCATTATTGGAGGACCATGATGGTCTTCACCATGGAAGACATTATCCTCACCATGGAGGACATTATTGTCCGCACATTATTGGAGGATCATGATGGTCCTCACCATAGGGGACATTATTGTCCTCACATTACATTATTGATTGTTCTCACATTATTAAAGGACTATGATGGTCTTATAAAGAACATTTGTTTTTATATTAAAAAATTAATTAATAATAAAAAATAATAAACATTTTAATTTAAAAAAATTACATATTGGCATAATGTTATAATTATACAAAATATAATAAAATACCTGAATTTATCACTAGTAATTATTAGTACCATTAATTTTAAAAAAATCACTTTAAATTAATTTTCTTATTGATGTATAATAATGATTAAAAAATTTTTTATTTTATATTATATGCTACTTTATAATGATAAAATATAAAAATACCAATTATTGCATATGATTTTATAAAAAACTAAATAATAAAACTTTTAAACATCTTCTAAATGTAGTTTTTATACATTAAGATACTTAAGTATGAAAGATGATTTCATTTGATAAAATGGTAAAATTATACTCTGAAGTTGATTTAAACAAAAAAAATTAGGTCAAAGTATTAATAAAAGTAATGCTTTTTATATTAAGAATAAAAAACATATAAAATATTAAAAACAAACAAAAAAATCTTATAGTAAATATACATATGTATTATATGGTTATTTTTAGTAAAAAAAATAAGAAAATAAATAAAAAAAAATAATAAAATTAAAATAAAGGAAAATAATAAAGTTTTTAAAATAAAAAATTTAATTATGATAGAGGTGAAAAAAAATGATCATTTTAATTTAAAATGGTAGTTTTATGAGAGCTTACAGTTTGCCAATCCTGAATAACAGGATTGATAGTGAAGACTGGTTTATGTATTGAGTCTTGAAGAGTTTGCTGTTGTTCTGGTTTGTTAACTTCTTTATCTTGTTGCTGTCTTGTACTTGACCGAGTGGCATGGACCCTAGGTTGCGACCCTGACATCTCGAACAAGTTAAAAACTTAATAAACTTACTCTTAAAATCAAACTTTTTTCTTTAAAAATTCTGCAGTAAAATGGACTTGAATACAAAGAAGAAGAAGTTTTTCTCCCACACCTAAACCAACCATTATTTATTTTTTTTTTTTTTTT
>QZLH01000348.1:80803-91679 GCA_003833135.1 Oehlia diaphana | reverse complement strand
TGACAAAATACAATATTCCTTTTTCTCTTCCACGTTTATTCATTTCAGATTCAGCCGCTTATATGAAGAAATGTTTTCATGAAGTGTTAAAACCTGTTATGTCACAACTGATTCATGCTCCTTGCTGTGCACACATATTGAACTTAATTGGGTAAGTAAAGTATTTTTGTTATAAATTTAATTATCTCAAAATAATTTTGTATAATATTTTAAATTTGTAGTGAAACATGGCAAAAATTTAATCCATTTGCTATTTTAAAAGAATTCTTGGCTAAAGTAAAAGAATACTTTGTTCATAGTCCAGCAAGAAGAGGTAGATATTTAACACACTTACGTAATTATGGTATATTTTCTCCTTGTAAAATTCCTCTTCCTACTTCTACACGTTGGAATTCATGGTTTAAAATGGTTGAGTATACAAAAATACATATACTCTATTGGAATTCCTTTTTTCAGGATGAAGTAACCAATGATTCAACAAATGAAACACTTAAAAATATTTTAAAAACTCTTTCTGATCCTTTCAAATTTGGTACAATTTCAGTTTATATTCATTTTATTTCTATATATGCAAGACAATTCATACAAGATACTGATTTTTTTCAGAAACAAAACAAGCCTATATTTCCATTTGTAGAGGGACGCCTTAATCATCTTTCTGCATTTTTAGAAAGTAATTGCAATTTTCAAGATTTTGGTCCAGATCTTGATAATACTATTATTTCACATTATTTCAACCCACCTGATTTTTATCCTGTTTTTCATTTAGCTTTTGAAGCTGCTTTTAACAAATTTAATGCTCATATTCCCTCACATCCTACACGTTCACTTTTTTTGGCTGCCCAAATTTTTGATCCTAAATATATTTTACTTGGTCCATTGGAAAAAAAAAATTTACGTCAATATAGTGCTATTAGAGAATTAGCCAACCCTTCAGATGAATTACTTTGTGAATGGTCCATTTATTGTGGGTTGCAATTGGAAAATTCAGTTGGAGAAATTAATTTAGAAGAATATTAGATGAATCTTGGAGATAAATTACCAATTCTTTCAAAAATTGCACTTGATTATATTTGGTTACCTGTAACAAGCTGTAGTGTGGAAAGAAGTTTTTCAATTTATAATAATATTTTGGATGAAAATCGACAAAATCTTTCAGAGGATTCTTTGAAAGGATTAAATATGATGTATTTTAATGGAAACTAATTGTAAAGCCAAATAATAAATATAATAAAATTTGATTTTAATAAAATTTTTTTATAGCCGAAATGAGCAGAATTGCGAAATAAATGAGCAGAAAATGCGCCGAAATAATCATTTTAAGTCCGCAGAAGCAGGGCAGATCATAGGTTAAACCGCCGGCAGATTTTATAAAATTTCGCCGCAGAAATTCATCGTCCCTGCCCCCCCCGTTTATTTACCTATCCCCTAAAGTTGTAGAAATCTGTAGAAAGTTGTAGAAGTATTACGCGTACAGCGGTCATAACATTACGCGTACAGCACGTAGAAAGTTGTGGAAAGTTGTAGAAAATTTGAGTGGCTTGGATAATCATGTGAAATCGTGAATCATGACAACGCGTCTTCGCCCAAATTTATATTTTAAAAAAAGTATGAAGTTTAAAAAAAGTATTATACAATTACATATTAGATCCGGTCAATATTAATTCTTGTTATAAAAAAAAAAAGTTTTATCAAGCAAAACTGATAAGCAAATTTTCTTCACTTTGAGAAATAAAACTAAAAATAATTCAAATGATTTTAACACCTCAATGCCTTAGTGCCTTGAAATACCGCGGTAAGGAAAATGGTACGACAATATAACCTTATGGGTGTTACGTGTTAATCTGTAATTTCTAATTATATAGCTTTCTGGGAAAGCACTGATGAACCTTCGCTAAGTAAGTTCTTGGATTTTCGTCTTCTTTCCGGTAGTATGGGGGATATGAAAACAGAGCACAATCATTATAATGGTGAATTAAAAACTCTCGGCGAGCACTATGCTAAAATATCTGAAATAGGGGAAAAAGTGCAAAAGTGGAAAGCAGCTTTCAAGGCAAGTTTAAATTTTACCGTATATTTGTTCGCTTCTAAGGCCCATTCGACTCCCGTGCCCAACCAACTACCTTAGTAACTGCGTGTTGTTAATGGGAAAGACTGCGTGTTCGTTGGTTACGCATCATCCAATGATGTGTCATGCATATAGTTTAATGGACTTACTTTACGATCTGCGTGTTCGTAAAGGAAAAAACTGCGTGTTCGTCCGGAATGGCCTTGCGGACTACTTTGCGATCTGCGTGTTCGTAAGGGAAAGACTGCGTGTTCGTCCGCGATTTTTTTTTCCTATTTCTATTTCCATAAACGACAAGAAATTTCATCTCCTTTTTTTATGTTAGAACGCTAAAAGGACGAAGGAAAATAAAGCTTTCTGAAAGCTAACATAAGGAAAACATTAATGCGAAGAGAAATTTGCTTGAGGAAAAATCTAGATTGGATATCATGCAGGCCCAAGTAGACATGACACAGGCTCAGGTAAGCCTAGTAAACCTTTCCGTTCTGATTCCTTATAAATTATATTCACATTAGTTGAATAGAATTGTACAAACGGCAACGAAATTTAATAATGTTGTTCTCTCAAACTTAGAGCAGGTTGTTTCTACTATTGCAACTGCGAAGAAAAAACGATTGTTTAATGGTGACCACAACCAAGCACAGCCACCATCAAAAAATGTAAGGATATGTAAGGATATTAATGTATTAAATAAATTTGTATTCACCACCTTTCGTAATCTTTAATTGTATCAGTTGTTACATGGCACCGATGTTAATGAGGAATATAGCGAAATCACGGAGCGCGAAAATTTAAGAATTCAAGATGTAGCCGTTATTTCTAGTACTATCACGGAGCGCGAAAATTCAAGAACTCAAGAGGTATCCGTTCTTTCTAGTACTATCACGGAGCGCGAAAATTCAAGTACTCAGGAGGTAGCCGTTCTTTCTAGTACTATCACGGAGCGCGAAAATTCAAGTACTCAGGAGGTAGCCGTTATTTTTAGTACTATTTTGCTTTTCTTTATGTATTTGGTTCGCTTTAATCCTCTGCTCCCACAGTTCACGAAGACCAACATAAGCGGAATGCATGAGATTATAAATAAAATCGATAATTCTACACATCGGTTATTTGAATATCGAATCATCGATCTTTCTGATCGAAATGCCGCAAACCCTGTGAATAAAATTTTCACATCCACTGAAATAAAGTCGCTAAAGGATTTCTGGGATGCTGTATGTATATTTTCTGAAAATCCTGTATAATATCTTCTGTGTCTAAGGATACTATATTAATCTTACCTACTTTTTAGTCTGAAGCATCGTGTCAATTCAATGCACATGATTTCAAATGGGAAGATATTATAAAACATATTTGACGATATTCTACTAGACTTTAACGTTGTTATGAAGAGGCCATACGACGGTATCTTCGACTACAAACAGCATTACATCCTTTTATGGATACAAGAGTTGTATAAGCTATTGTATGTAACTACTAAATAGTTATTGTTGTTTGCCCAGCCAGATTAATCAGCGCTATCTACGTTCATTTTAGTATACTTAATTTCAAGGCACCAGTAAATAAGCTTTTGGATCCAAAACAGTCAGAATTTTCTTATCGTGAAGACTTTATTTCCCCAATATTAGCACGAGCATTTGATGATTTGGACGTTATTCGATTCAGAACGTAGGTTTCGTGTTTCGCAATAAACCTTTTAAATGCTGGTTTTTTAATCTAATTCTAAGAAATTATTGCCATTATACTTAGTGGTGAGATTGAGAATATATGCACGTCAGAAGGAATATATGTTGTTAATATACTCACAAGATTCTCAATCCCTGAGATTAAAAATCATTTTTTCATGATAAATGAACTAGTTGAAAAAGTTTACTTTTTTAAGGTACGGGCTATGCTAATTTCTTGATGCGCTTTCTGATCTACAAGATTTTTTAAGACTTGATTTGATATTATATTATAGATTCGTGTTATGGAGTATTATACAAAATTACGAGAGATCTTGCTGAATCCGAGTCGAACATATGTTCAAACAAAAGAATTACCGACTCTGGCATCACCGCCAAGGAAGTCAAATGGAGGAAGAAGGTATAGTTTACATTAAAATTAAAATTTTTGTTATCAGGAACGTTTTTATCATCAGGAACGGGGTTTTTGGTTAGCAATATAATAGCATTAGTAAAATTTATTCTTATTAGCTGTCTTGGCTGTCTTCTAATGATCAAATGATATTGTAATAAATATTAATAGTATAATCATAGTTACTTTCGTAGGTATATTTTTTTTAATTGATTGTTATCTTGATATCTATGTATAATGATTCTAAATAATTCAAAAATTTCTGGTTCAAACTGGTTATGATATTTATACAATGCCCTTTCCCCAACTTCAGTAAGACATTTATTGGTTAATCATAAACTAATATGTATACACGAACAATGGTACTCAATTCTAGGCAAGGCAAGAACTAGTTAGTCCCAGAAAAGTGATATTTGGTTGCATAAATTGTGCACATAATGTTAAGCATTAGATATTTCAATGCATTAGATATTTCAATGGTTGATATTGTTGGTACATTAAGACTGGGAGAATCATGTCAATTGAAAGTATTGAGATTTGTGAAGATAGTGATTCATGGGCTCCATCTTCAAAATGACAATCATTAAATCTACTTTTTGACCAAGATGAACAGTATCCATATTGCTTTTTTGTAACACAAAGGTAAATACACCTTAAAATTGGATCTTAAATGAATAAATAAATACTTACCTTTTTATATTTCTTAGATTAATGTTTCTAGTCCAATGAGATTTTGCCCTTATTGCAGAAGAAATATTGTGTCTTCTGAAAATACATTTCTCAAAAAGCTCGATTATGGATGAGACAGATGAGACAAGAATACTCCAGTTATTGCAGTTTTTTAGATAAAAACAAGTATACAATTTTTTTAAAAAATTTATAATGTATTAAAAATATGCGATTTTAGTTACTCCAAGCAATATCAATCAAACTTCTAATCCTGAGAAAGAAAATAGTGATGAGAATACTCAAGAGATTATAGAAAAGGAATTAGAAAATATTTTTAATATTTTAGGGGATAATGTTATTAATGAATATATCCGAACAAAATTTAATCAACTTAATGTTATACCCGAATGAGTGGCTGAATCTTTTGATTATAAGAATATCATTTTGTGTGAAAAAGATTTGCGTAATATAGCAGGTCTGATTAATGAATCGGTAATCAATTTGGAATCATCTCATGTATTATTAGTATTTAATTGCAAATTACATAACAGATTATACATTTATACTAAATCAGATGATAATTAAATAAATATTGTAAACTAGTCTCGTACATGTATGCATTCCCAAGATAGAAAATACAAATTATCACCGACTTCAAAAATTAGTAATGATCAAAAATCAAAAATTGAGAAAAATAACCAACTATTGATTTCTTCTTTAATTATTTTAAAATCATTAGCTAGAAAAATAGCTTATTCAAATAGACTGGCTTTTATTTACCATACCTTGCATTCTCCAAATAAAAACAAAATTTTATTTTTTTACACGTGAAAAAATTAATAAGTGGTATGCAGAGATTTCTTTAAATTTTTACCCTGATAAAATGAGTCAACCTAATATTTCAACTTGGCTTCAAAAAGAACATCAAAGCCTGGGTACAGAACTATTTATCTCTGCTCAAGAATTTAAAGAAAGCTTATTAAATGACTTGGAAGAAATCTCTTGGAACGAAGGTTATCTGGCTTTTTATGAAAAAAAAGCTAACTATCTTTGAAAAATAGCGGTTGATTATAATAATGCAGCTAAGGGTCAATAGGAAAAATTGAAAATATTAAATGAATATGATATTAGAGAAATTCCTTCTGAAAAATTAAAACTTTTTGTCATAGATAATGGAATGTTAGCATATCACGAGTATAAAGCAGCAAAATTGCTGATAAACATAAAATTCTAGAAAACAAGTAGAATTATGAGAAAATATAACATTATGTTTATACATTACTAATAAATTTGTAGAAGCTCAGTTATATGCTTTATCAGCAATTCAACTACAAAATAACAATTCTCAAAGGGTTACGCAGGATTTTATCAAAACAAAAAAGATTTTTGATAAAGTTAGAGGTGGGAACACTACAACTCAATTAGATACTAAGATCAAGCTAGTAAATGAACCTAATAATGGGGACACTACAACTCAATTAGATACTGAGATCAAGCTAGTAAATGAACCTGATAATACAATGGCATTAATGGACCAGAAAATTTCCATTTCGATAGAAAGACTATTCAAGAATCAGTTAATAATGATATGAATAAAATTTTTATTAGCTTAATGCTTAAAGCAGATCGGAGTTTAGTTCGTTATCAAGCTTTTAAAGAATTAATTTTGCATGCTAAGAAACATGCTTTAAAACATCAAGTAATGGGAGACATGGCTATGGGAGTAACTGTAGCTGGTCTCGCTGATGCCTGGCAAGCAGCATCTATAATAAAGCCGCTCCTCTAATTAATGGTCCAGTAGCAATTACATTCACTGTTGGATTAGGCATATAGGCTCACCTTAGTTTTTTGATTGGTCGTGCTGATGTAAACTTATAGAAAGAAGGTACTCTTCTTTTTGAAGAGCTAAAAATTCGTGAAAAACTCAATAATATTATGAGTGAAATACTAAAAGCTTATGATGAAGGGAAATATCAGAAATCTCTTGAAGAACTTTCTGTAGAGTTTAAGCCAGGTGCCAGTCTCTTAAAATTAAAAAAACGTGGAGATATTATTAATATTGATTATATAATAAATACTCTCTTAAAATATGGCTTTAGATCTGATAGTATTGCTTATTTACTAAATTCGCTTAGTGAAATCTTAAGTAGTGAGAAAATAAAAATTGAGGGAAAAATAACAAAGGAATTAAAGTCACTTGCAATGAATGCTTTTGATGGAGTGTTGAGTGAAGAACTTGAAACTAGGACTAAAATTCTGGATAGTCATATTTTTGAATTACGTGAAAAATACATTATACGTAGCACTTTTAAAAAATTTAAGGATTATGTTTCACTTGAAGAGTATAGTGACATAGCTCAGGAACATAAAAATGATTCTCAAGATATGCCTTTTCAATTAAGATTAGAAGAAATACGCATTATTACAAAAATTAATCAAGCAATTTTTGATATATCAGGTGGTAGTAAGGAAGAAATTAAACGAGCTATTGAAACTATTAAAGAAGTCCAAATTTCAATTAACAATAATTATCAATTTGTTGATGCAGCCAAATTGCATTATGAAGTCTTGAAGAATTTATTATGGGTCATTTGTAATGAGGAGATAAAATTACTTACATATGATTCTCACGTGACTACATGAGAAATGTTTTTATTTATTAATCAACTAGCTGGATGCCCACGTTTCACGTGGGTCTTGCTAATTAAAATTATGAAAATCAGATACCTTTCTGCTAAGCTGTTATATAAAGTCTAGAATGGTTACTAGGAATTTTGTGGTAAATAGGTTGTGTATGGCAAGTGATTTTACATTACATTGACAAAATAAAATAATAATAAAATATAAATAATACGCAATACATTTTTTATTATAATAATTATTATAATAGTTATAGTAGTTTATTAGGAAGCCGGAAAACTTAAAAAAACATTCAAAGAATCATTAAACCTAAAAAAGTTACCAAACTTTAAAAAAAGAAAAAAAAAAATGATTAGTAGTTACGAAAAAGAAATTTTTTAAAGAATCAAAAATATAATTTAAACTAACCTTCACTCTGAAAGGTACTACCAAAACCTAAAAAAGAGAAAAGGGTTGTTCTCTACAAAAAAAAGCTAAATTAGTGACATTTTTTTAAAAGTTTAAAATTCATTTTCAGAACTTACCCAAAGTTCTCAAAAATTGATCATCTACTAAAAAAAAAGAAAAAAATGAAACATCAATAATATTTCGTTGAAGAAATAATGTTAGGAAAATTTTATTTACCAAAATTTACATCTGTCCAAGATGTTACAGTACTGTCTAAACTACAAAATATAGAACACGAAATGGTAGTTAATGTTTCATTTCATTAAGAAATAAAAAATTAATGAAAAACACTTACAAATTCCATATCTGGAAAGAACAAAAGAGCCAACCTATAGAATGCAAAAATAAACATTAGTAAACATTTCGTTAACTAATATTATGTTAAAAGAAGCATTTTAAAGAACCTGCTAAAATTTTACATGTCCAGAATCACGAACAAACCATATAAAAAGGAAGAAACATGATGCTAGTAAATGTTTTATTAAAAATCTTTTAAAGAAAAAATATTTACCACAATTCTGTTCGCGTGTAAATTATTCCTTATTCAGTCATCTAAATAAATGAAAAATCAAACTGTTAGAAATGTTTGATTAAAAGAAATGAATTAAATCTTTCCTTACCAAATTTCCACGCACTTAAAGACAAACTAAGAAAACTACTGAAACCTAAAAAAAAGAAAGACTTTATTTTCTTTGGTTTTTTTTTGGTTTTTTGCATAGTCATTAAATATCTGTAATTGCTTTTATTAGAAATGTCCCGGTAAAATCCTACTTTGAAAGCTGTGCAGGAATTAGAAATTAAAAATTAATGTAAAAGAAAAGGTGTATTTTTTTTAAAAGAAAGGGATTTTTTTTTTCGTCATGTGGGAAAATTCAGAAACTGAAAATTTTTTTTTTTTAAAAAAAAAAGAAAATTCGTATGGGGAAATCCAAAAAAATAATGATGATTTCTAATCATTATTATGATTAAATTATTTTTATAGCTTAATAAATTTTTTATATTTTCACCCCAGCCAAATGATCGACATAGTTTCTAAGCTAAGTGGGCATGCACTACATTCTAGCTTATAAACTGCCTATGGGCCAGATTAGCCCACGAGATCTGATTGGTCCAAATGACTTACCAACATTTAATTACAAATAAGGCAATTTTATAACTTTTGACCAGATATTTACTTATAAACTCAACGTCAAGGATTGCATTAATATACATTTTGTACCATCTTGTAACTATAAAAAAGGCAAAAATGTTTTTAAGGTTACACATTAATTTGGCCAAAATTAAGATAATTTTGCCCAGCAAAATTTGGCCAGAATTATAAAACGGACATTTATGTCCATTTGCAAATTTGGCCACCAGAATTATAAAACAGACATAAATCTGACTAGAATTAAGATAATTTTGCCTAACAAATTTGGGCCAGAATTATAAAAACGGACATTTATATCTGTTTTTGTAAATTTGGCTAGCATTATAAATGTAAATTTAAATAATCATTCAGTAATCATTAATAAATAAATTATAGCTTATTGCTTCATCTCATTAAAATATGCTAAATGGTGCCAATTTCATATTTCTATTATCAATAAATAAAAGTTATTAGCATTTATAAATATTTAAAAATATAAAAAAATTATTTTTTAAGAAAATGTTGATATCTTATTATTTATTTATTAATTCTAAAGGTATAAAACTGCTACTATTTAAAATATCTCAAAAAAACAATCCAACAAGCTATATTTTATCTTTCTATCTGAAATTACTTGATTTCAAGTTAAAGTAGTTTAGCTTTTAGCAATTTAATGTATTTAATCAAATAATAGATATTTGTTTTTTTTAAAAAATCAGATATATTATATATTGTTTTATTATTTATTTAATATATAAAAGGTATATGAACATTAAATTATTAATCAATTATATCAACTATAAATTTTTGTAAATTTTCTTTACAAAATTTTCATATAATATTTATTAAATATAATTTATTATTCTAATTGTTATAAAATAATACATCACATACTATCTATGAAAGTTTACTTTAACATAATATATATATATTACATTAAAAATATATAAAGAAAAATGTATAAATTATTTAAATATCCAATTCATTATATACTATATTTGTAGCTAGTAATTTTATATATAACACTATTTATTTAATGCTATTTGGCATTTAAAAAATTAGTTTATTGAAAAAATATTGACTTTAGCTTTTTATTTTTTTACTATTAGATGCCAGTTATTTAAAAATTGTCAATAATTAGATTCTTTAATTATTAGTACATTACATACATATAAAAGTTACATAAATATACCTATTTAATGTAATTTAACAATTAAAAAATTATTTTATTAATAGGCCATTAATTTTATTTTGGGTTTATTTTTTTCTTAATTAAATTTATTTTAGTATTTTATATATCTATAGAAGTTGAATAAACTTACCCATTTAATGGAATGAAATTTAATATTTAAATTATTTTATTAATATAAAACTTAATTTTTATTTTATTTTTATTTACAGTATTTATTTATTTTTTTTATTAGACACAAATTATTTTAAATATTATTAGAAATTGGATCAACAAAATCATTTATTAAAAAAATTTGGATTTGCAAATATTGCAGTAAATGTTTATCAGTACATTTCACAAAATCCAAAATTTTTTTAATAAATGATTTTGTTGATCCAATTTCTAACAATATTTAAAATAATTTGTATCTAATAAAAAAAATAAAAAATAAAAATAAAAAAATATTGTAAATAAAAACAAACAAAAATTAAGTTTTATATTTATAAAATAATTTTATATATTAAATTCCATTAAAATAGGCATGTTTAACTAACTTCCGTAAATATGTAATGTATTAATAATTAAAAGCTAAATCCTTTAATTTTCTATCAATTTTTAAATAATTTAGATCAAATAAAAAAATAAATAAAATTAAATAAAATCAATATTAATTGCT
>QZLH01000348.1:0-73426 GCA_003833135.1 Oehlia diaphana | reverse complement strand
TAATTATAATGAATATAAATTAATACCAATATTTATTCAATTATTCAATACTGACTTTAATTATTTTCCATTCGTTATTGGTAGGCATTAAATTTTGAATTTCCTTATTTTCAACTACCAATAATTGCAATCCATGCCACATTTTTTCCAATTTTCTTAACATATTAAAAGTTGAATTCCATCTCGTCTTGCAATCCAATTCTGGTCTCAAATATGTAATTTTTGCGTATGAACACAAATTTTTTAACTGATCACTAATTACTATTGAATGCTTAATTTTATTTATTAATTCTTATACTTTAATAACTTCATCTGATATCATTTCAAGTCCTTGTTGTGCAGCAAGATTAAGAATATGGGCGGCACAACAGTAATGTCTAAAATTTTGAGAATCAAGTTGAGTAATCAATTGTTGTCCAAGCGTTCTTCCATATACAATTATAGCCGATTTATTATCAGTTGTAAGAGCCAAAGTTTTTTCTTGAAGATTAAAATCATTTAAAACATTATTAATTGATGTTGCAATATTAATTCCAGTATGCCATTCAGTAAAGAATATGATATCTAATAAGAAATTCTGCAACTTTCATTTCTGATCAATATAATGGATGGTGAGGCCAAGAAATGCATCATTTGTAAATTTACTCGTCCACATATTAGCTGTAAGCGCGATTTTTCCTGGAATTTGAGCCATAAATGGACCAATATTTTTTCTGATTGTATTAAATTTATTTACAACCATTTCCTTTAAATTCTGTCAGTTAGGAAGGAACTTGATACCTTGGATCAAATATTTTAAATATATAAACAAAATGGAATTTTCAACAATTTTAAATGGTTGTAGGTCAGAGATTATCCAATCTACAAAAGCTACTATATAGTCAAACCTCAATGTACCGATATCCTATGTACCGATAATTTCCTATAATGATAAATTTTCATTGTCCCATTTCACAATTAATAAAAAAACCTCGTTATACCGATATTATTTATAGCTTTCATGATGTAACCTGTACCAATAATCCCCTTTTACCCCTTTATAGTAATGCATAGTAACTTGTACCAATAAATCATGTGACAACTTATAATTTAGCATCTTTTCGCATGTAAAATATGCTTTTTTCTCCCTGTACCATTCTTAAAATATGTATTTAAAAAAGGTTTCAATAAATCAAGAAAGGTATTTTCACGTTTATTATTTCGTATCTATTATAAACTATAATGTCTCAATCATACGGAAAAAGAAAGGCTACTCAAGATTCTTCACAACAAAGAAAAAGAGTTGTTTTAACACACGCGCAGAAGCACCAACTCTGTTTGGATTATCAAAAAACACCACAGCCTACTCAGGAGGAACTTGCTGCCATATATAAATGCAAGCAAAATACCGTTTCTAATATTTTAAAAAAAAAAGATAAGTGGTTGTTTATAGATCCTGATTCAGAAGAAGCGAATAAACAAAGAGAAAGAGCCCCTTACTTTCCTCAAGTAGAAGAGGCTCTTGCGATATGGACAACAAATGCACTTGCAGCTGAACTTGTTGTTAATGGTGATATTTTACGTGAAAAAGTAAAAACTTTTGCAAGAGGATTTGAAATTGATAATTTTGTGGCTTCAAATGGATGGATTAATAAATTTAAATAATGTCATCATTTGAAAGAATATGTAAAGTGGGGTGAAGCTAAAAGTGCGCCATTAGAGACATTAGATGAAGAAAGAAGACGTTTATATGAAATTATTAAGAATTATAACTTAAATGATGTTTTCAACTGTGATGAAACAGGTAAGGTTAATTTATTAAAAACAATTAATTATTATTTAATCTTTCTATTTATTTCAGGATTGTATTGGGATCTTGAGCTCTCAAAGACATTAGCATAAGGCCTACTTTCTGGCAAAAAAAAATCTAAAAAGCGGGTTATTCTTTTTCTTACATGTAATGCAACTGGAACTGAAAAGTTGAAACCACTTTTTATCCATACATATGAAAATCCACAGATATTGCGAGAGAAAAAAAAGGAAGATTTACCAGTTAATTATTACTGGAATTCGACTGCTTGGATGCAGGTTTCAATATGGAATGATTACCTCACAAAATTAGATACACGAATGCGGCTACAACATCGCAACATTCTACTACTTGTTGATAATGCTCCAGTACATGCCTTAAAAGAAGACTTAAATTTAACAAATGTGACTGTACAATTTTTGCCTCCAAATATTACAGCACATTTGCAATCCTGTAATGCGGGAATAATTAACTCTTTTAAGGTAGTGTTATTGATAATTATACAAGATAATGCTTTTTTAATAAATCATAATGATTTTTAGGCACAATATCGAAAAATACTTGTTAGAAACAGGGTTGAAGCATATGAAATTTCACAAGAATTAAACAGAGAGATTATTCCTTTGAATATTTATGATTCTATTAATTTCAGTACAAATGCTTGGAACTCTGTAAGTCAACAGACAATTAATAATTGTTGGCGACATACAGGAATCCTTCCACAAGATGAAATAGGTGGTGAAATTGAGGATTATGATGATCAAGCAGTTCGTGATGAAATGGAGTTGCAAGATTTAATTAACCAGCTCCCATTTGATGATCCTATGGATGTAAAAAAATTCCTTCATATTGATGATTTTTTAAAAAAGAATGAAGGGTTAACTGATGAAGAAGTTAGTATATCTATGGTAAAATCAAATAATAACAAACCAGAAACAGATCCAAATGAGGAAGAACTTTTAGAAATAATTTCTAAAAGAGAAGCTTTAGGATATTTGGATGATCTTGTTGTATTTTTTGAACATTCATCGGATGTTTCTAGTGATTCAACTGAATTAAATTTATTAAAAAAATTGAGACATCGAATATTGAAATCTTACATTGATAATTCAAAACAGATTACATTAGATAGTTTTATTCAAATTTTGTAATCCAGGTTTTTCGAATAATAATATAATAAAGGGATATTAATGCTAATAATTACATTAAAACAATAATTTTGAAGTTTTGTATACGATTACGATAAAAATTTTTTTGTACCGATACTGATTCAACATTTTATATTAATATCGGTATATAAAATTTTTATACTATACCGATATTTTGATCTACCGATAATTTTTTCCAAAACCAGTAGCATCAGTACATCAGGTTTTGACTGTATTTCGCACCTGCTGTTTGGTAATTGGCCATAGATCAACTCTAGGAAAATTCAAAGTTATTTGAGTATTTTTAATTTTATCTATAATAATATTATGTTTATAATAAAGGTGTTTCTTTAAAGTTGATATTTCCATCTTTTCACCATATTCTTGAGAACAATTTTTACATATTTTTTTCCCAGAAATTTGTAATTTAAAATAGTTCCAAACAGAACTCTTTTTGTTATTTAAGTTTTCATCTTTATTAATATTTTCTTCTTCCTCTTCACTATATAAATTATTCTCATCTTTATCAAGTTTGCCTAGTATCTCAGCTCTTAATTGTTGTAACTGGCTGGTTTCTGCTATGGCTAACTCCATCTTTAATAGTCGTGATAACACGTAAAATTTTTTTTAAATGTGTTAGATTAACTTTTAAATAATCAGATGACTGATTATCAATTTATCATTTGATTATCATATAATATATTTATATAATCTATTTTTATATGTAAATCTGCATTTATGATTGGTTGAACTAATTACGAACTTAGTTTACATATAGTTCCAAAAATGGAACCGAGTTTCTTTCAAACCAGGTTTGGAACTTTCGGTTTAAGTTCATGAACCTGGAACCTTTAACATTGGGGTTTCAAGGAGAAAGTGGCTTTATTGGAAGCTATATTTGAACGGCATTTACCTAAAAAGCTGTTTTGGCCTGACATAATGTAACGGTTTAAAGAACTTACTAATTCTGATAGAACAGAAGCTGCTTGCAGATAGCAATGGAAAAACATTGGGATAGATAACACATATAATAGAATCATCCCAGAAAAAAAAAAGACTACTTGAATGGCTAGCAAAAAAATGAAATAACAATGTTATTCCATTATTTTTTCAATGGTTATTAACTTATCATATACTTAGCTAGTTTAATCATCAAGTATTTATTAAATATGATCTTTCAGGTATAGTTGGGTCCCATCCTACAAGTATGCATAGTTTTGTAAAATTTATGTTGTCTATAGTCTCTGTATTTCGTATTATATTATAATCATTCAATAGCTATCTTAATAGGAAAACAGGAGAAATTTTCTTATTATGCAAAAAATGATCGATAAAAATTTAATAATATTAAAAATTATGAAAAATGCAAACTTCTAGCATATCTCTAGTTTCAGGTAATAATTCATTATACGCAAAAAACAATAAAATTAAATCTTCATTTTATTGTTTCGAAATGATAACTTATATGAGATTTTCATTGTGACAGAATGGTTGTGTATACACTTTAAATCAGTTTCAGGAGCACATTTTCTATTCCGTAGGAACTCCACTTCATACCCAAAAGGTAGCTGAACTACGAAGTAAAGAGAAACCTTTGTAAAGGAAGTTCTAGAGACCCAGGTTTCTAGGGAGACTGCTCGAAGAGCAAGGTTCTGTCATTTATTTTTTAATCATTTATTATTAGCATCAGTGTGTCATATTTTATAAAGTGTAGCTTCTTAATGCATTATTTTATTGATATGGGTTCAACTGTTCTATACTAAAAGTTTCAACCTTTTGCTTTCATCGATTTTAAATAAAGATTATTATTTTGTTACTAAAGTAATAACCTGAATCTGAATATTTAGTGGGAAATATTTTAACATTGTGTTTAGTAAAGGTTAAGCGATTAGTTTTAGACTAATTTCATATTTATGCAGGCATTCGTAATTTATGTAATCCTCTTTGTTAGAATATATATTATATATTCAAATACAAGATATAAATTGTAAATAGCATCCATTCTGGATTGGCTTCATGAAGCTAACAATCTTATCTATTTTTATTTCATTATTGTCTTGCAACCAAAATTAATCCTTGTTACTACAGTAGTTGATTGCACATAAAATCCATGAAAACCTATTCGGCTATTCCCAAATACTTTCTCATTCCCTTTCCATACTAAGAAACTGTTGTGTTAATATCAATTATATTATTATGCTTATAACACTTAAGTAAGAAATATAATAAATGTACGCCATGTGAACAAAGTATCTTGCAGCAAATTTCTGCATTGTTCATTTCAGTTGGAGACTGCTCAAAGGGTACACGTAGAAAGATATTGTCGTGATCTCAAGTAAAAAGGGTTTACTATTTCTTTCATCAAGTCTGAAAATATCAGTGAACTATTGGCTATATTAATGTCATAAAATTCGTTTCTCATTTCCATCTTTTTAATGGTAATTAGGCACGAATAAGTTGTCAAAAACTTTTGGATCCTGTTCTAAAAATAAAAACATTTTACCTTGTAGGTTCTGTTTGGATATTAGAATACATAAATAAATAAATATATACTCAGAAAAACTTACTTAAAAATATTTTCTTCAACTTCCATGAAGACACCAGCGTGCATCATTCCCATTATTTCTTCGCACTCTTTCATTAGTTCAGAAAAATACCTGGCAAAAAAAATTTTTAAGTTTGTGTCATTTTTGCTTATTTCTATTAAAGGAACAGGTTAGTAGCCTTATTCTTTTTTGGGAAAGGTTTATTTTTCAGACTTTAGAAGAACCTACTAGGATCTTTAACTATTACGTGAATATTTTCATCAGGAATATCTTCAGGTCTGTTCCAAACTTCCAGTATTTTGCAATTTTATATATTGCAATTAGTTCGTCTTCAGCTCAAAGAGAAATTTCCTCCATTGAGCCATTTCCATGTATCAGGATTTTTACTTTCCACAATTTAAGGTAGCTTGGACCAAAATGAAAGTCACAATCTTTTTCTTTTTTTATTAATCGTTTTAGTTCACTTAATGTTTTGTCTGTATTGATTTTAATTGAAAAAATATTGTCAACATTCTGAGCTTTCTCGTACACAAGACAGTTTAGAACTATACTATGAGCTTCCATATTTCTGGACACTAGTAAACCCATCATGACCCAACTATTTAAATGTAATTTTAATAACACATGTATACATACGAAGTTATCCTGAATTTGGTATTTATTTAATCCTGGATAAAATATTTAGCCTTGTCAGTTATATCCAAAATAAGTGTACTTTACCTAGGGAATTATTCCTCCGTTATCACATTTTGTTATACAATTCAGAATCTTAATAAATCCAAGTTCTGTGCGCAGAAATGAGCATCATACCGAATAAGTAAAAAGGTACGCTACATTGATTTCTATTGCCAGAAATAGTTGCAACAGTTACACATATTGCTAGTGGCTATAAATATCTCAAATTATTCAAGTTTCCTAATTTCGATTATAAAATATGTTTAGCTAGTTTGAAAAGATAATATCTGGTGTTATTTGAAAATTAATCTATAGTTGTTCGTTTATTCTTGAATATGACATTATTTATCACAACTTGGTTAGCAGATTTATATTGAGATAAACAAAGATGCCAAATTATTGTTTCCATTATTGCGACAATAAATAAAGGATAATATTACACTAGTTATGACTCAAGCAAATGTTAAAAATGGGATTTGATTTCTACGAGATGATTTGTATAATAGAAGTATTACTTTTTGGTACCTTACAGATACTTTATTTGAAACTTATTACCAGAACCGTTATGGAACAGTTTAAATATAATCTCCTTAAAGGCAGAAGAACAGACAATTGCTTAGTAAAACAGATGCATTCAATAAAAATAATAAATCAATATCATAACAAATATAATCATGTAAATAGAAATATGCACAATATTTTAATAATTGAATAATATTTGAATGTGGAAGAAGCATGGAGAACAGATTCTAATAGGGAGGCATAATAATTCAGTAGCCAAAAAAAAACTTAGTAAATGTTATGCAGTTATTTTTTGATAAACAATAAAACGCGCTGATTCTCTCATAAGAGTTATCACGTCGAATCAGGTTTTATGATTAATATGTTAGTAATACAAAACACATGATAAACAAAATAAAATTTCCAAAATTCAAACTTCTTTTTATTAAGTCGAATAGCTCGGCTATTTATAAGAAATTTAAGTTGATCATTTCCTTTTTAGAACTATGACGTAATAAGTGACATCATATGCCCAGTTTAGACTTATGTGACAGGAGTGTTACAAATTCCCTTTTATATTTAATTTTTAAATGATCTACATTACTGTCTATCTATCTATCGTCTATTATCTATATTATCTAATTTCTACTCTACTTACGACTTTATTCAATTTATTTATGTTTGGTATCTGGCAGTTACATTATTCCCCCCTTCACTATTTGTGATCTCACAAATAACTAATTGAATCAAACTTATATCTTATCTACTATTTCTTTTCCTTTAATAACTATTTTTAGTTCAAATTTATCTCTACTATAGAATTTCTTTAACCATTCTCCATTTTGTGATGTTTTTAATATTTTTCCATCCAACTCTTTAAGTTTATATGCTCCATTTCCAAATTCTTCATGAATTAAGTATGGTCCTTTCCATTTATTTTGTAATTTTCCAGACCATTGTTTTTCCCTCCATGCTTCATATAATAATACTTTTCTCCAATCTTGAATTTAGGTTTTCTAATTCCACTTTTGTCATGTTGTTGTTTTTGTTTTTCTTGGGCTTTTTCCGCATTTTTTTTTATTTTTCTTCTTATTATTGGTAATTCTTCAATTAATGTCTTTACTTTGTCAGCTAATATTATTTTATTTTCATCTTTATCTAATGGTAGTCTTGCTTTTCTTCCATATGCTGCGTAAAAAGGTTTTATTTTTATTGATGATTGTTTCTTTATTCTATATGCAAATAGTATGGATGGTATATAGTTATCACATTTTCTTCCCCTAGTTTAGCTAATCCTTCACATAAGGTTTTGTTGAATCTTTCAACTAATCCATTCATTTGTGGTCTGTATGGTGTACTTAATTTATGGTTTATTCCACATCTTTCTACCAATTTTTCCATCATTTTATTGTTAAACTGAGTTCCTCTATTACTGATTATTTTCTTTGGACATCCATATCTACAAATTATATCTCTCCATATAAATTTTACTACTTCTTTTACCGTAGCTTCTTTTAATGATGCGGCTTCAGGCCATTTTGTAAAATAATCCATTGCAACTACAATATATTTATTTCCTTTTCCTGTTTCTTTTAATGGTCCAACTATGTCTATCCTATCATTTCAAATGGTTCGTTTAATTTTATTAGTCTCAACTCATTTTTTCCCCTTGGTTTGCCTCTCATCTGACAATTTCAACATATTTTCACATATTTTTCTATGTCATCTTTCATATTTTTCCACCAATAGTTTTCCTTTATTCTATCTAATGTTGCTTCTATTCCAAAATGCCCTAACAATTCAATGTCATACATCATGTACATTAGTTCTTCATATTCGTAATCTCTGATTACTCTAAGTCTATTTTGTCCTTTTATTCTGTATAATATTCCTTTTATTAATTCATAATTGTTTTCCTTTGAAATATTGTCTATTATTCTGTTATACTTATTTTCTTCTATAATATCTTTTTGTATATTTCAGTTTTACTTATAATTATCTCTATATTTATTATTTCTTCCTGTATTTCTTTAACCAATGATTCTTCTACTTATCCTAATCATCAATTCCTGTTTTTTCCAATCTCCTATTTTTATTTCTTATTTCAAAGATTTCCTTCTGAATATCTTCTAGTTCTTTAATTAATACCTTTATTCTTAAACCGTTGTTTTTATCACTTGTTCTATATTTTAATTTTGTATTCTTCTCCATTTTTCTACCTCTTTAAATACTTTTTTCCAACTATTTTTGTCATTTTTAACTTTTACTCGACTGTATCTTTTAGTATCCTTGTATACATTCTGATTTTCTTCAAACATTTTAACCATGTCCAAATATTCATCCTTTTTTAATGTCTCATATGATGATTTTTCCATTTCTTGGTTTCCCTACCAATATAATTTTTCCAACATATTTCTCTATCTTTTTCTAAAAATATTACTATTGATTTATCTATCATCTCTTTTAATCTGAATATCTCTTTTTCCATTTTATGATTTCCATGTGGAATGATCAATTCTCTGTTAAAACTTTTTGTCTTTTGATAATAATATTCGTTGTATGGTGATTTATCTAAAATTTTTATATCCGTATCTTCATCATATTCCAATAATCTTTTATTTATTTGTTCTACTACTTCTTTTCTAAACTTTCATTCTGTCTCTAATTTTGCCTTATAAAATTCAAATTTGTCTTTCCTTCTCCTTTTGAAAGTGTTAAATCTCACCTTTAATCCTTGTTTTTCCCATTCTTTGATTAGGTTTTGCACTATGCTTGTCTTTCCTAGTCCGTCAACTCTGTCAATTATTACTATTTCTGGTTGATCTTCTACTATTTTTAGTAACCTACTCAAAGCATCCGCATTTTTATTTTCTTTTCCTGATCTATGTACTACTTCAAAATTGTACTGTTGTAATTCCATTACCCATCTTGCTCTTTTACCTCTTGGTACTTTTGCATTCATTAATCCTTTCAATGCACTATGATCCATTATTACTTTAAATTTTCTGTCAATTAAATATTTATGGAAATGTTGGATACCTCAAACTATTCCCAAACATTCTAATTCTGTTATAGCATAATTTTTCTCTGCTGGTAATAAACTTCTACTCGCATACACTATTACCACTTCCCTACCTTTATCATCCTTCTGACTTAATATTGCACCTAATCCTTCTTCTGATGCATCTGTTATTAACAAAAATTCCTTTTTCCAATCTGGATATTGTAATATTGGGTATTGTGTCAATTTTTCTTTCAATTTTTCAAATGCTTCCTGTTGTTCTTTTCCCCATACAAAAGGTACTTCTTTCTTTACTAAACTACTTATTGGTTTTGCTATTTTTGAAAATTTTCCACAAATTTTCTATAATACGAGCAAAGTCCTAAAAATGACCTCACTTCCTTCACTGTGGTTGGTACTTTTATTCCTTTTATTTTCTCTATTTTTGTATCATCTGATCTTAATCCATCATTTCCTACAATATGTCCCAAAAATTCTATGTTTCTCTCTAAAAATTTACATTTCTTTAATTTTATTATCAAGTTGTTTTCTTGTAATTTCTTTAATACTTTTTCTACATGTTCCATGTGATCCTTTAAATTTTCTGAGTATATCATGATATCATCAATGTATACCACTACAAAATTATTTACATATTCCCCTAATATTTCATCCATTAACCTTTGAAACGTTGCTGGTGCATTAGTTAACCTGAATGGCATTACATTGTATTCAAATAATCCTTTTGAACATACAAATGCTGTTTTTTCCTTGTCTTCTTCTTTCATTTCAATCTGATTGAATCTCGCTGCTAAATCTATACTTGTAAACCATTTTGCTTTTCTGTATTTATTCAATAATTCATCAATTCTCGGTAATGGGTAACTATCCATTACTGTCTCCTTGTTTAATTTTCTATAATCAATACAGAATCTGTATTTTCCAGTCTTCTTCTCTGCTAATGTCACGGGTGAACTCCATGAACTTTTTGACTTTCTTATTCTCCCTTGTCTTAATAATTTATCTACTTCTTCACTTATAAATTTTGCTTTTTCTTCTGTTTCTTTGTATCTCCTTTGTTTTATTGGTTCAGTTCTATCCTTTATTTTTATCTCATGTTAAACTATTTTTACTCTTCCTTCTATTTCTTTATCATATTCTAAAATATCTTGATATTTTAGTAATAATTTTACCATATTTTCCCATACTGGTTTTTCTACTTTTCCAATATTTAATTTTTCCATAAATTTTTCACTTGGTTTGTGCCTCTTTACTGTCTCTCTCTCATTATTTGAGCCAAGACTTTTTATTTAAAATCTTAATATATTCTATATACTTCCCTTTCATCGTTACTTTCATATTCGTCCTCACTTTCTTCACTTTCTAAACGAACAAGGTGATGTTAAATAATAGTAAAGGTATGCTTAAAATTGTAAATAGTTATAAAATCTTTAATATATTTTAAAATAGCTTTCGGTGCCTAGTTCTATTGAAGTATAATGTAAAAAAGAGACTAATTAGTGGTAGTAATAAGCAAAAGCGTGGAAGCCAGGCGTAAAGATACAATAGAGGACCTCTCGTGGAGTACCCCTCATAACATATACTAAAGCGTTGATTGCTTAAATGCTGGAGCTGCTTTTATGGAGGGATTGGCCTTTCCGGATAAAGGTTTAGCCTATGTATCTCTGACATGAAAATTTTCTTCTTATTTTTTATGTAAATTAATAATAATTCATTAATAATTGCTTAGTTCCAATATTGCAGATTTTGAAGTTAGATTTTTTTGTAAAAAGTTGTAAATAGTTTTGAAACTTTTAATGTACCTTTCAGTGGTAGTAATAAGCAAAAGCGTAAGAGCCAGGCATGAGGATATGATAGAGGACCTCTCAGGGAGTACCCCTTATGACATATACCAAAATATTGATCACTTAAGCGCTGGAGCTGCTTTTATGGAGAGACTGGTCTTTCTGGATGAGGGTTGGCCTATGTATCTTTAACATGAAAGACCTTTTTTGTATTTTATTTTATTTTTTTCTTTTTGAGTAGTTCATTCGTATTGACTAGACTATCCTTTCTCCTTCTATAAAAATAGGTATCTCCTTTCCCTTCAAGAGACCCACGAGGATGGTGTGCATGATCAGATAAATATTTACCACCTCTCAGTATCTATGGCAAGCTTTAGCTCTATTAAAGCATAGTCCAAAGATTTAACCAAGTATTTTACATTTAAAATTCATACCTTTCGAGAAATTAATAGATGAACATGAAAAATATGAAAAATAAAAGAGCTCTTTGGTCTAATTGTAAAAATAGCTCTTTATATACGAGAGCACTGAAACCTAAATTGATTAAATTATTTAAATAATATAAATATATTACAAGTGCGATTTTATGATAAGGAAAATCTTGTAAATACATTCCCATCGCTCAATAATTTATATTGCAGAATTAGTAACAGACACAAAAAAATATGCAAAAAATTAGAAACAAAATATAATATTGACGATTATCTCATTCTTTATTAAAATATGTAATATACTTCAGATTCAATGTTATAATTTTATACCATCAAATTATTAATTTGATTCATTTAATTCATATTTGCAGAAATTGTGTGATTGCGGAACTATCACTAAACTTTACATCATATTTTGGAATATCTTTTGTACAAGAATTAAGTAGTCAAGATTTATAAATAGCTTAAATAGCTTGTGGATGAGTAGTTGATGGGTTATTTTTAACAGATGAAAGATTTGCTTTTCTATATTCTTCAGCTTCATCGAATTCCTTTTTTGTTTCATAATTATAATTTTGATCCATTCCTTTGAACAAAATTATTGCATTTCTGTATTCATCATCCTTTTCCAATTGCATTTTATTAATTTCATAATCTCCTGTAATTATTGTTTTTCTATATTCTTCCACTTTTTTGAATTCCTTTTTCATTTCATAATCTGATTCTTCTATTCCACATATAAATTTAGTTGATTTACGAAATAACTCTAATAATTCAGATATTTCTAGGTCTATTGATTGGATCTGCATCCCAACTAGGGATGCCAACGGTTGGTTCGGTTCAATTTTGGTTTAAAACTGTGGTTTTCAACTGAAACCGAACTGATCGCAAAACTGACCAATAAAACCGAATTGCAAAACTGATCGCAAAACTACTGCAAAATTAAATGAACTAATGTTAGAAAGTGTTAATTATAATTTTATTTGATATATTCTTTAAAATTATATCAATTTTGCGATTTTTTTCAGCAGAATGAAAAATCACGTGATCGACATGTAAAAGATAAATTACTTATTATTTCAAAAATAAGAATACTATATATATATAAATACAAAAATCATAATTTTTAATAGTATTCTCAATAAAATTAATAAAAGAAACCTATTTTTCTTTTGGAATATATGTTTAACTGATCAGTTTTTTTGTCAGTTTTTTTATATATAAAACTGATGGTTAACTGGTCGGTCTTGGACTGAAACTGAACCATAACCGAACTGGTAAAAACTGGTTATAATCGGTTATAACCGAACTTTTGGCATCCCTAATCCCAACACTTTTTCATCAAGTTAATATAACATTTTGAACATTTTGGTGCTTCTAACTCATCTATTTCAGGTCTTTTTCCACAGTATATTATACTTAGTGCTAGATCTCTATTATGTGCACAGTTGCCAAAAGGTTGTCTCTTAGTTTAGTGTATTAAATTGAAAATTTATTTGGAACACATCCAACATACAAAAATTTTTGGAAATTTGATCACATGTTCGAGTTTTTTTTCACCAATTTGTCAGAATTTTCAGAAAATTTTTTATAGGGCAAAGGTATAATTTTTATGTAAAAAAATCAGAATTGATGCTATATGCCAGAAATCATTTGCTCAAAATGACATTATTTTGCTCATCATTAACCTTCCTATTCGATACTGTATCGGATATATGAATTAAGACGATTCCAACTACTTTTTGTCATGTCCCATACAAAATACTCTGACCGGGTATAGTTCAAATAGGTAAATTGATTATGGCCAGGGTATTTTTACTATAGTAATAGAAATAAAAGCTATTGAGAATTGAATCAATTAATACCATATAATTTAATGTAAATATAACTGTATGAGCACGAAATATTTTATATACCAACTTATTAAAATATTCATCATTTATGTATTAAATGTAACAGAATTGTCCAAAATTAAGATTCTGGATAATTTGGCTATGTGCTATTTACATATTAAATATAGTTACCATCACTAGTAACGGATTTATGGTAAAAAAAAAAAATTCCGTTTTGCTTTTGTTTATTTCTTTCGTTAAATTATTTAGTTATTAGTACTTCCTTTCTTGTAAGTTCTTTGAAGCTTTTCCAAATAACAATATTTTGTTTTCTGGTTTATTTTCTTACTTTAACTTTCTTTGTATTATTCTATGTAATCATTTTATATATTTTAGTAATCAATTCATGATATTTCGAATTATGGATTATTTAAATATTTAAGTAATTTATAAAGTTTATACACCATGTTGAAATTTCTTTTTCAAATTTCTTCAAAAATGAAAAATTTCTAGTCTCCAATTTGCATAGTGGTTTCAAAAATCCATAACAATAAGAACCACTTAGGTAACATACTATTTCTTTTTTCTTATAGGGAATGTTTCTTCTTTACTTAAAGGCACATCAAATTAAATTTTTTTCTATAATTAAATTTTTTTCTATTAAATTTTTTTCTTTTCTTATTTTTAGGTCCTTCTGATGGTTTATGACACCACCAAACAAGTAAATCATTATAAGGGAAGAAGGGAAAGCAAAAAATTCAACCGATCAAATATTTTGCATACATCGCGTGTCGCGTATGCTGTTTTACGCGTTCCTTATAATAAATATAATAAAAATGTTGTATTTAAACGAAATTTCATGTGCACCCTCACTTTGTAAACAAATTATCAACATTTCCTGAATTTTTAGTCTCTGTGTTAATTTTTCATCCTCAATCTTGTTGTTCGGTGCGGTGTTATTGCTTTAATTCTTTGGAATCGGAATTTTTAATTTTTAATAATAAGTCAATTAAAAATATTTTTTATCTTATTTCTTTATCAAATATTATTCTTTTTATGAATATATAAAATTAGAAATATTTTCCGTTTCAGTTAGAAGTTTTTAGGATGTTTTTATGAGCTAATGAGCTACGAAATTGTAATTTTTTAAACAATATTTTTGCTACTATGAAATTACTTGTAAACATTATAAGTGGTTTGTTTATATTGGGTTATTGGTTTTTGTATTTCAATAATTTTTTTTTTATTTTTTCTATATATATTTTTAAGGTAGAGCCATCATTTAATTTTCGAGGGAGGAATAATATAAAACAAAAGGAGAAGGAGAATGATAATTTTGGTGGATTTAGTAGATCTAATCTGAGGAATTGTGGTAACGAGGTAGAGGCTTGCGACAGGCTAGCTAGAGCAAGTTTTACATTTCAATAGAACGCATGCGATATATACAAAATCAAATAAAAGTATTTACACGCGTGCGGACAGACAGAAAAGTGCTTACGCTTACGTTTCGGACAATCATATGAATAGTTAATTATAGTAGGTATATTTAAACCGAAGATATTTTGTTGTAAGTATATTAGAAACTTTCTTTTCTCTTTGTCCCACGTAAGTTAAAAAAAAATTTTTAATTTTCACAATTTAACCAGGTCTTTGACGAAACTTTTAATAATGTCCAAATGATTGAACCGAGTAGAAGTTTGGCAAAATTTCCGCTCATTTACGGGAGATTTTTTTATAATGTTGAATATATTAATCTTTGTTAACTCCTTTTTTTTTTTGATTTTCTTATCGCTTTACTAAACTAGAAACTATATAGTAACCTACCGTTACCGGCTCTGACTTTGTTACCGGAATCATCCTGAAGGTAATTTATCGAAATGCCTTCGTGATAATGTTACCATTATTAACTGAAACAAGACACTATGATGTAGCAACTCTCTTTTTTCTACTATAACTTCATATTTTCAATTTTTTATACTGCAATTTCTGAACATCTGGATTATAGTTCGTTTTCAATGGGTTCGTTTTATTAACACTTTTTTACATAATATATTGATAAATAACTTGAATTTATACATTTTATACCTATTGATCCTAATATGTTAAATTGAAAGGAAAATAAATTAAGCGAGAACCAGAATATTCGATCATCAAATACTATAAAAAGGTCGTTTGTAGTGGTATGTTTAGAACAAGCATTAAATTATTTCGTCTAAGACTTAAATCGAAACAAATTGATACAAAATAATAACAGAATAAACAGATAATCATAGTTCGTTATATACTATTTTATAACATAATTTTTCACATTTACCGTAAAATGCGAGTAGTAAATCTTTTTTTACATAAGACCAAAAAAAGATAAAGACTATGCAAATTATATCTAATTATTCATATTTAATTTTTCAAATTATATTCACGGTAATATGTGTTAATATTTCAAAAGTAAACGAAATATTTTGAATCATTAGCTTTAAGTATTGCAATGAAAAAGCAATATAAAAGAAATAGCACATTATAACAATAATTGTCCGAGATGTCCGTCAATGTCCTTTTGTCACGCCGCGTGTATAACCAATGAAAATCTAGGATCAGGTGTAACAATTATGTAGCAATAATGAAATATGAATGAAATTTTAGCATAACAAATAAACGCGTAAATAATTTATTCATTTAACATTTTAGACATAATCAGCCTACCGCGTTACTATGCTACTATTTTAAAATTTTATTTGATGTTACATATTTTTAGTAATACCTAATAATTCATCGACACTTCGGAAAGTTGAAGTTTTATCAAAAGATCTTTGCTTTTTCAAATAATATTTTATTTTTTCAACAAGAGAAACAATATTATTGGAAAGACATTCATAATTCGCGAAAAAAATTGTAGCGTATTACATTTTTTGTTAATTAAAAAAAAAATAAAATAAAATAAAATAAATTATTTTGTCATTATTAATCGTTTTTTTTCAATTAATCTATAAAAGAAAAATAACAACGCGTCAGTCGCGTCAATTTTTTTTGAAAATAAATTTTGTCATACATAATCATGCATATTGTGAATATTTTGACTGGGTCAAGAACGTAATTTTTGCGTGTTATTATGCAGACACCACGTTGACAATTGTAATTAAGTCTATTGTACATAATCTAAATGACGTAATGGCCATCATTTATTTTTTAAATAAAGTCGCGCGACTCGCGCCCTGATACTTCTTTCTTGGTATCTTTGATTAATATGGCATTGTTTTTACACTGCAAATGTTTGCAAACAATTTTTTTATATCTATATGATGATACTTCCACTGATAATTTAAATGCAAACATATCAACTGAGGATTTATATTCTTGTACGTTAGTATCAAGACATTGGTGCAGAATATCAACACCACTTTTATATGCTTATCCGTTTCAACATTTTCGTCATTTAATGCACCCGCTTTTTCATCAAAACCTTTCAGATCAATCATCACCATATTTTAAATTGGTACGTACAGTACATTATTAAGTTGTATTCCTAGATCTGAAGCTGAACGGATTATTTCGCCAGGTTCTTCCGATGAACGAAATTTATTCCCCGATCTTTTTGAAGAATTTTTCTCATCTAATCCAATGTTTAATTATATTACATTTATTCGAGGTATAATTTTTGATGATTTGTTATATCTTAATTCAGGTTTAGATAGAGAAATTCATGGGTGGTTATCCTCTAATATTTCAAATAATGCAACAAGAGATCAAATTTCAAAATCATTCCTTGTTACAAATCATCTTATAAATTTCATGTGTGCATATTGTAGTAATAATTTACAAAGATTAGAATTTTCATTCACAATTAGTAATAGTGAAGAATATTTTATTAATATTATCAATCAATTAACTTTTAATAATGAACAAAGTGGATTGACTAATCTAAAAGAATTATATTATTGTAATTATTATGATATTAAGGAGGTTGATCTTTATTCGGCTTTTTCAAATAGTGTTCGTAACTTAACGTTACTCTACAATGAGGGAAATGGTACCAGTGAAAAAGCCAATTCATTATCACGTTTTATTTCTCTACAAAATAATTTGCAACGTATATTGTTATCAGAAATTAGTATTGGCTTTAATTTGGATAATCGTATTGGTGGATTTTATAATGTTGTGTTCGAATCATTATCAACACAAAGTGAGAAAGTCTACGAACATTAAAGTTGAAAAATATACCTTTTAATAAATTAAATGGAGAGGCGTTAAACTCACTATGCTCACTTAAAAATATCAGAGTGTTAGAGTTGTATAATTGTATAAGAATAGATGATAATGATGATAATCTAAAGGAATGGGCAGAGAATCTGACGAGACTTGAAGTTTTTGAACTAGTATCACAACATATCCGTGATGTTTCCGAGGGATTTTTGATTCAACTAATTCAATCGTCTTCAAGTACTTTAAATAAATTAATTATACGTAGTGGAAGGGGGAATCAATATCATCGATCATTATTTCAACAAATCCCGGTTCATTTGAATTCATTGATTCATTTAGACGTCACTAAAATTTATCTAGATGAATTAATTCTTATATTTAAATCATGTACTCAATTGGTTTATCTTAGTATAATATTATCAGATGATGAATTATGGGGAAGAAAATTTAAGGATTTGGGCGAATTAATTCCTAGAAAATTACAAAAGATCAGAATCAAAAGGATGGATGATCTGTTATTTAGTAGTGGTGAATTAAAATGTTTCTTTGAAGGGTGTGTAAATAATAATGGAAAGTTAAAATATTTAGAAATTCATGATGGAGAATGTGAGTTTGATCAAGAGTATTTTGATGTAGCTGATGAATTTGGCATACAAATAATTGATTAATTTTAAAAGGCAATTTCCACAAATATAAATCTGATTGTACTGAAATTTTATTTACGAATATGACGAATAAATTTAACCAGCCAATAAGATAAATTAATACTGAAAAATATTAATACTGAAAAATTTGGTGTTTAAATAATCATAGCTGTAAATTTGAAATAACATTATATGTGCTATTTGTTATGATATAAAATGAAATTGATTTAATTAACAAAAAAAATAGTTACTTTTAGCAAACCATTCAAAATTGACATCTGACGCGCGTCAGACGCTAATCGTCCAATCGTGATCCAACTGCTTCTTTCAATCACGCAAATAGGAGGTTTTTATTTTCAAACATTTAATCACATCAAAATTACAATTAAATAAATTAAATTTATTTTTTTTTAAAAAAAAAAAAATACAAATAAATATAAAACATACATTTTTTTTTTTTTTTTTTATAAAAATGGAACAGACGACGGTAAAACGGGAGAATAAGTTATTAATTGTATACTAAAATCATTAGCAACATTAAAAAATTCTTTTTCAATATTATCACAATTTCCAATAATTTCTAAATATTTTAGTTTACTATCATTATTTACACATTCTTCAAAGAAACATTTTAATTGTTTATTATCAAATAATAAACGATCCATCTCTTTAAGTTGAATTTTTAATAAATTTCTAGGAATTAATTTACCCAAATTCATAAATTTTATTCCCCATAATTCATCATTTGATAATATTATACTAATATAAACTAATTGAGTACAAGATTTAAATATAAGAATCAATTCATCTGAATAAATTTTAGCGAGATCTAAATGAATTAATGAATTTAAATGAAGTGGAATTTGTTGTAATAATGATTGACAATCTGACTTTTTATAATTTACAACTAATCTAATCAAAGTACTTGAAGAAGATTGAAGTAATTGAATTAAGAAACCTTCAGAAATATTTCGAATTTGATATTTTACAAGTTCAAAAACCTCAAGCCTTGTTAAATTCTTCGCCCATGCAATTAAATTATTATCTATTCTTATACAATTATGTAACTTTAACACTCTGATATTTTTAAGTAAACATAGTGAATTTAACGCCTCCTTATTTATTTTACCAAAAGGGATATAATTAAATTCTAACGTTTGCAAACTTTCACTTTGTGTTGATAATGAATTTAACACAATATTATAGTAGTTATCAATATTATTATTATAACCAAAGAGTACATAATAAGCTGAATCACGTCTATTTTCTGATAATATAATATGTTGTAACTTTTTTTGTGAAGAAATAAATTGAGATAATGAATTTGCTTCTTCAATTGAATTGATTTTTTCATTATAAAGTAAATTTAAATTAAAAACATTATTTGAAAAAGTTAAATAAATATCTTTTCCTCTTTCATTTCCATAATTTTTAGTATAATATAATTGTTTTAAATCATTTAATTTATTATTTCCGTTACAATTTCTACCAAATAATAATTCGATCGTATCATTAAAAAATTCATCGTTTTGTATTGAAAATGGAAATTCTAACGTTATTAAATTATTACAATATTTACATAAAAATTTTACAAAATAATTTATAATATGAATAGAAATTTTTGAAAATTGATTTTCTGTTGTTATATTAATTTCTGAAATAAAAGGAGGAAACCATATTTTTCGGTAACGAACTAATTTATCTGAATCAGATAATAATTTATCAAAAATTAAACTACGAATAAAAGTAATATAATTAAACATTGGTTTAGTAGAATAAAATTTTTCATCAAAATGAAAGACCTCGGATAATAAATTTTGTTCATGGTGAGAATTTGACATATTAATTTGTTCAAATTCGGATTTTGGGATACAATTTAATAATGTACGAATTAATTTAAAATAAGATAATAATAAATTTGGGATGTTATAATAAAATCTTGAATAAGCTAAACGACGGAAATGATTGAATGGGTAAGCGTATAAGACTGGTGTTGATATTCTACACCAATGTCTTGATACTAATGTGCAAGAATATAAATCCTTAGTTGATATGTTGGAATGACAATTGGTATCAAGAAGAGTTTCATCCAAAAGATTTAAGAAAACCTTTTCTAAACATTCTAAAAGTAAAAATGACGCCATAGTCGTCTTTTTTTTTTTTTTTTTTTTTTAAAAAAAAAAAAAAAAATTAGATTTTTTTTTAAAAAAAAAAAAAAAAAAAAAAAAAAAAAAAAAAAATTTTTTTTATTAATAATATGATATTGATATTTTTACATACCTCGACCACGTTACATATTTCCATTGGTAAATAGGTCTCCTTTCGGACGACAACACAAGGAAGAAATGGATATTGTAAACGTTTATTATATGTATTAAAAAAGTACGTAGCGACATCTATTTGTTGACCATTAACTTCAAATTTAGTACTTTGAGCTGGAGTATTGGTTAATTTAGTTATTCTCAATCGACGTTTTGAAGCATTTTCACCACGGTGAGTAACATAAACCTTCAGGTTCTTCAGAGATTTTTCAAGCTTTGTACGATCCCTATCATGAATTCTCCTAAGATCATCAACGCTTCGTTTGTTGAGCATTTTTACTACCATTTGTACTAGACTACCACCTTCATAAAAGGCCGTAGCGCTTAAGTCAACGTTAATCATCATTTTTTTTGGCGTAGGCCTCGCTGATTGATAATATCCTTGCCAAACTTCCACCCCACCGTTGAGTGGTCGTGAGCCTTGTTTAGTGAAGAATGATCTTCCAACAGTAGCATGTTCCATTGATGGTTTATGGCGAATTAATATATCAAGAGCCATAATACCTAAATAACATTAAAATCAAATTATTAGCAATAAAAAAAAGAAAATTTATTATAAATACAAAAACTATAGTAATAAGTATTAACCTGTTAAAATGTTTGGTGATATAGACCCCTTTCCGTCAAGAAATCTGTGAAGTTCTTCCATATTTATTTTATTAACAAGCTTAATTTTAACTTTAAAAGCACGTGCAGGCCTTTTACCAGACGGGGTACCATCGTCTTCTGGTAGAGTTACGTCGAAAGTAGCAGATTCACCAAAGGGCAATGGTTTAGCAGTATAGAGATTTTTACGACCATCGTATACGGGTTTTATTTTACCAAGATCTTTCTCTGAATGCAAAGCTTCAAAGTGTTTATAAATTTTTCTGTTCATAGCAGGCGGAACTTCCGGTGAAATATCAATATCATAATGGTGAATATTAGCATCAGGTAGAGCAATTACTTCAAAAAAGTTTGCTCTAACTCTTACGGGACGACCTAAACGACCTAAACCAGGACGTTTAACAAATTCTGTTATCGAGGCCATTTATTTTTTTTTAAAAAAAAATTAATAGGGTAAAAAATAGTATAAAAAAAAGAGTTAATAAAAAAAAAATTGAGAATATTTATAGTATTTTATAGTTATAATATTATTTCCGAGACTAGACACAAAAGCAAACTCCTATAATGACAAAACGGGACTAATTAATTGTTAAATGATTTCAATAATTTCTAATTAAGGCAAATTTCGGGCATAAGAAATTGAGTATAATATATGTTTCATGCAATGATACAGGACAAAGGACTGAAAAATCAGGATTTCTGAACACAATATTTAGGTTTGCGAAACGTTATTATTGTTTTATTAATAGTTTTCTTTTATTTTTTTATTTCTTTCATATAGTGTTTTTTTTTGGGTTTTTTTTAATTTGGTTGGTATTTTACATGAATTTGGGAGGGTACGACTAATTACGACAATTACGACATATAAAAGTGTTGATCCCTTTTATGTACCGCACTATAATCATATGAATCATAATGATTGCATCAGTATATACCTTTTTCATTTTGATCAGCACTTAAAAATCTCTATTAATCATAGTTTAGTTATTTATCAATGATTATGCGTTTACATAATTATGAGCCCCATTAGAAATAAAAAATCCAACAAATCATTTACTTGGAAAAAATTAACTATTTACAAAAATAAAATTTTTTTGTGATATTCTTGATCAAGCATAAATAATAATAATTTGTTAATTAAATTCCCCCAATTTCTTAAATACTGTATTATCTATCTCAATCCTCAATAGTTCCATAAAAATAAATATGATATTATGATTTCAAAAAAAAAGTGTACGTTTTTTTAGCAATATGATCAACATATTAATGTGATGTATAAATTATGTTATATCACTATTTTGACTGTTCTCAAAAAAATGCAGTTTTAGGCGTTTCACTTAATGCCTCAATATATTCCATATCAAACATTTCTCCTTTCTTTCTAAGATCAAACTCAGTAACGGCTCCACTGTTTCTTTTGAAACCAAATACACTTTCCTCTATTCTCATTAACTCTGTAACAAATCCAATATTAGGACATATGCCACTTCTATGTTCCATTACATAATCGTAAGCTTGCCTTAATGTCCATTGATGTGATTTGATTAGATAAGCTAAAACTGCTGTCACTGACCGTGATCTTCCCGCTTTACAATGAACATATACTGGCGCCTTATCCTCTTGTGCACGTTCTATTTTAAAATAAAAATTATTATTTATCCATTTATTCATTCATTTATTTATTTATTTGAAAAAAAAGGACATAATAATAGATAAATTTATACCTATAAAATCAACAGCGATATTTAAAAATTTTTCAACGTCTTCTTCAACAGAATCTTTAACGTTTAACTTTAAATAGCGATCAAATTTTTCCTTTAACCCTAGAAAATCCTCACATTCGAAAGCCATATTTAGAATTCTTCTTACACCTTTATTTTTTAACGCCTCCACCTCTTCCTCTGTTGTAATTTCAGGGCCTATAAAGAGAAACTCGGGTATTATGGTAGAAACTACAAATGCAATCTCAGGATGTACTACAAAAGTTGGAGTGCTTGGAGATACGGGGACATTTTCACAATTTGATATTATATCATGTAATCCACGTGACGAAGTTGGATAAAGCGACAAAGATTCACCTTTTTATAAATAAAAATTGTTACCATTATAATATATACACACATATCATTGAAAAATAAATAAAATTTTACTTACTAATTTTGCCATTCCCATTAGTTGATGGAAATAGATATTGTAGCCCATTTGAAGGCCGTCGTCCTCGCGAAACTTCAATATGTTTTGTTCTAGCATTTGTTTCTAGTGGTGGTGGTTGTGAATTTTGTTCTTGTTTAGGTTCAGGTTGTTTTCCGCTTCTTTTGTGTCTGAGAGAATTTCGTTCAGTATTTACTGAAAATAAAGAATCTCTGCGAACTAAACCTGAACCTTGTTGTTGCTGTTGTTGTTCTTGACCTTCATATTCCGTTAAAATATCATTAAGAGAATCTTTATCGGAAGAAGAATCAACTTCTAATCCTGTAGCAATAAACTCATTTTCTTGATCCCATAATCGAAATGCCTCAAATCCTCCTTTAAGCCAATATACTCTTCCTCTAGGTACATCGTTGGTTTCTTGAACGTTATCAGATGACGGGGAAGAATGAAAACTTAACATAATTCTTTCTAAGACACTCAATAAAGTCCAGCCTGGACTAACTTTATCTGTTTCATCCATTGAATCATCAAAAATTATAACATCATGATTATATTGATCACCATCTTCATTTACGATACTTAAATATTTCTTACGACCTTCTGGTGTTGTAATAAATGAATCCAAAGAAAAGTTGCTCATATTCCCACGACGATATCTTTTAATTAACAGTGTTGGCAAATTGACATTAAAAGATTCACGAATATGTTTATCTTGATACAACGCCAAATTACGAACATCTATTAAAATAGGTTTAGAAAACCTATGTAAACATGCATCTTCAACTTTTGCACTACGAGATGAAGATTCTCTTAATCGTTCAGCAAGTTCAGAAGGTAAAATTGGTAATGCTTTTTTACAAAATGTAGGTGATTTTTGTGGTTTAAGATTAAACTTTCCGAGTTTTGATGGAGATTTAGGTGCCGCAGATTGAATAGAAGATAGCGAAAAAGATTTTCCAAAAAAGAAACCAGGTTTAGAATTGTTTGTTTGAGTTACATTAGAAGAAGTAACCGGACTGACAGTAGGATTTTCGGAATGTTTACGAATCGAACTATTACTTCCTTTTCGGTGTAAAAATTTAGGAGATTTAGGGGACTTTGGTGATTGTGGAGGAACAGCTTTCGGAGAGGTAGATTTGGGTGATTTTAGATTATTATTTGTTTTTTGGAATTTTAAAAATGAAGTAGCCGTTGGAGATTTACGACCTTTTATATTGGTTCTTTGAAAAGCAGCAGATATTGCAGATATAGGTTTAAGAATAAATTTTTTTGTTGGACTTTGAGGAGTTTTTGGTGATGGTATTTCTAAAAATGAATCACTTTTAGCGGAAGATATAGGTGAAGGGACATTTAAAATAGGGGAGCGAGGGGGAATTATGACTGGAGCCGGTATTTTTGAAAAACGTTTTTTACGAAAACCCGTCATTTTAAGGGTACTTTCTAAAAAAACGCCTTTTTCTGTACCAAGGGGTACTTCATTCTCAAGGGTTGGTTGCGTAAAACTTGTTGGTAATGAGGCATTTGAATTCATAATTGGAAAAAAAAATAAAAAAAAAATATATATATACTTGTTTAGTTTTTTTGAGGGGAAAAAATTTTTTTTTATTATGATGATGAAACGGAGTATGGCTAAATGCAGGGTCTCAAAATTAGTATAAGATTTTCCTAGCTTATTTAAATTTAGAAAATTTATTTTTAAGTCAGAATGAATGTACGACGTAAATAATAAGGCGGAAAAATTGCTGCGACAGTCGATCATACCATGTTAAGCTTTACTTTACATATAATAAGAAATGCTACAAAAAAATCACTACATAAATTGAATCTGCAAAATTTTAAAAATTTTGTGCATTAATGCCAAACACGTTAAAATATCAAATATTGAGAAATAAAGAAATAAAGTTAATATATTATAAATTACAAAAAAAAAGAATTATAATTACAATTAATAGATAATAAAATTAATAAAATCAAATAACTACATAAAATTAACAATATTTAAAATTGTTGAATATATAATAATGTCAAGGAATTGTTCATACTTCTTTAACTTCTTTAAGCGGAGCATCCCTAAAGGAATTAGAACGTTAATTAATAAATGCTCTTAATAATAATCAATCCCATTTTTTATAATAAAATAGACATTTACCATGGCCTTGGAACTATAGCTACAGGAAGAACCCTAAAAAAAATCGCAAATTAAATAAATTAAATCTATAATTTTTTTTTTTTTTAAAAAAAAAAATAAGAATCAAGTTGCTTACCAAGTAGCAGCCAAAACAACACCATGGCCAACATTTTGAGATTTAATTACAGTGAATTGTAAACCAACCCAAGCAGAAATCAAACCAAAATAGGGAGAAATAGCAGAAGCATTTCCGGCTATAATTTGTATAAATCCCAAAAAACTGTTACTGACATTTTGAGCTTGATCCAATCTACCCATACATTTTTGCGGCACATAAATTTCGTAACCCCACCAATAAACATAAGCTGAAATATTGTCTGAAGGTGGCTTAAAAAGTTTTATAGAAGAAGAAGAAGGTGGTTTAATTGTAACCTTTTCTTTTTTTATTTTTTTAATGGATGATTCTTTGTTATTTTTATCTGATGATTTGGAAGGTTTAGTTGTTGTTTCTTCTTCTACTACTACTTCTGTAACTTCAACTGAAGGTATAACTGGGTCTGGGTCTGGCATTGCTTTTAATACATCTATCATACCCTGTGCAGCCGTTTTATTTTGTAAAGCTTTGACCACTTTTTTGGCTTTCTTTCTATCTTTGGAGTGATCTGAATGATTAACTCCTAAAATTATATCTTTAACTGTATGGGCAAGACTTTCATGGTATTTTGGGTCTGCATTTTTCTTATTTTTTCGATATGACAGAATAGACATTAAAGCCATAATTGCCAATGGAAACAAAAAAAAAAATTAAAAACACGTTGTGAAAAATGTACTTAGGGGGGAGCGTATATATATTTTCCATGTTCCATCCCTATTTAAATTTAACTTATTTATATTTGGTAATGATTTTCATAATGAATATAACTAATGCAGGAGAGTTTCCATTTACAGATTAGAGCTGTACGACACAGTCAAGGAACGTCATTAAGTGATCTTTTACAATTATATCAAGTGTAAGAATCCTTTGATATTGATAAAATAGTAAAGGTATCAAGATCATCTTTATGGGAGAAGTTTTTTAATTTAGAATAACCAACTCATTAACGCTAATGTGCTCTTGTGACATTTGTTTATATTTCTACTTTGTATCTTGTATTTTTTTAGAGGAGGGCTTTGTTTCAAGGATGCATATCTCAACTATTTTCAATTAGCGTAAAATGAAACCTTTATGTATGTGAAATCTCCATCATAATTAGAATTAACACTTAAATCTGATAGTACAAAGATCAACTGAAAGGATTCTTGTTAACTATGGGGGACAGCAAATGTGCAGAGTACTTTTCCATCAGTGCATGTCTCAAGATAGAATGAAATTATTAGTATGTTATCTATCAGTATCTTTAGTGAAACAGCCACCAAAATACTGGGAAGATTAGCTTTTTATAAGAGGAATTCAGCCGAATTTTTAGAACTACTTATTAGACAGCAACGATATATACGGGTCAGAACACAAAACTTTTGAAGGTACCAATACTTCCTTTACAAGCTTTTTTCACTATTTGTACCATGACTACCATCTTAACTATCGATTACTGGTAATGCCACTTAATCTCAAATAAAGTGTCAACTACTTAGAATACATATTCCAGTTTTAGAATAGCATCATCTAAACTTAGACCAAGATATATCTTTAGAAGGAGTGCCAACTTGGTGCTTCTGAAAAAAAATACTGATCAAATGGATTTGGGATCTCTGTATCTCTGGATCAAGAACCCAAGCTTATCATATTAAAATAATTCTGCTGCCTTGGCACCGTTCTTTCACAAGTTCACTAGTTGGGTAGGGATCTATTGTTGGACAAATATAATAATGATTGTATGTAAAAAATGGCAGAGAATATTGAAGCCTTTTTTTTATTTCATCTTAAAAAATAACAATATATTCTATAATGTAATAATGCAATGTATAAATTAATTAATAAATATTTTTTCCTTTACAATATTTTTATAATAAATCTAATTTAATAATAACTAATATTATATAACCTAATTAATATATGGTTTATAATTATATTTATAATAACTTCCATTTCCCTAATACATAATGTCTGTAAAAACAAAAAAGGTTCACTGAAAAATCAATGTCTTCAGAATATTTAATCACAAATTATAATGAATGTTCAAAAGTTTATATGTACAATGATTATAATTATATTCCGTTTCAATGAATAAATTTTGGTTTATTTCTTTCGTTTTTCTTTCATAATATCAATTACTTTGGCAGCCGATTCCTCATCTTTCATTTTAAGTAAATAAACAATCCGAAGGTTACTTCCCGTATTATTTAATGTAATTGCCACACTCTTTCCAACTTTTTCAACACCATCTTCACTAATAATAGCGTCAATTATTGTCTTTGTTTTTTTATCTGAATTAACTATAATTCTCTTGCGATGTGAAGGTGTCTCAAGTGATAATTTCATATTTCCCCATCCGATGTTTGTCCAAACTCCATGATCATTCTGTAAAAATACGCGACATTTAACTTCCATAACTTGTGTAACAGTTTTTTCAACTTCACGCAAAGGCTCAATTGTTTGTAATGAAGAAGATCGAGAAATATATCCTTCAGCAGGAACATTTAATTCCTTTGCAGATTCCTTAATTTTCAACAGATAATTAATAAACTGATCTGATTCTGCTGAATCAATTGTATTAATTTTATAATATTCTTTTCTTTGTCCAATTTCGCATGATATACTAACAGAATTTTCATCCTCACGATGAAGTGTTGTTGCAGAATGAACCCATGCATTAAGAACCATTCTATTTGATGATTCTAATAGAATAGCCCAACATCCTTTGTTTTGAACTGTCAAACGAACTTCAACAATACACTTATCTTTCTTGGTTAAGGGCTTCCACTCTCTATTTATCCAAACGAATACTTCACATGCAGATGATCTAAAAATTGTTTCTTTAAAACTTGCGATGCTCATAACTGAAACAAGTGAAGCCATGGAATTAGCACGTTCAACTTGTAATCCTACGGTCAATTTATTTCTTATACTCGGAGATGATATTGGATCACTATTATGACGTTCTTGACCTCTCCCTTGTCCAGATGGTAAATAATCACCCGGATATTGCCCACCTGCATTTTGAGGTGGATCCGGTGTACGTGAACGTGTAATAGGTGAATCTGTACTGGAAAAATCGGGAAATAAGTTCGAACCTTGGCTAATAGAGGACACAGGACGCATAGATGCTCTATTTATTAAGTTGCCTACACTTGGGCTTCTTTTCAATGCATCTGAGGACATTGAAAGTGTTGAAATCGTTGATAAACGAGGATTACTTTCGACTTTACGTATAGTTCGCAACTGGGGGTCTAAAAATAAATAAAAAACTCAATTAATATTAACAAATAATTAATTATATTTAAAAAGAAAAGTTTGGATACCATTAGAAGAAAATTCAATCGCTTTATTAATTTCTCTTAACCAATCGTCCTTGGTGTCTTTATCATTTGCATAAAGGATTATCATTTCTTTTTGTAAAATTGTCAATTCCAATGAATCTAATATAATAAGAAATGTTTTAAATTTATGTAATTTATTAAAATCTGCATGTGTATTCGTTTATTCACCAACCTTCTTGGTCGTCGCTTACATCATTAATTGTAAGATGGTATGCATTAAATGGTGGATACATTAATTTCAAATCCTTCTCTTCCTGGGTAATTTCTTGACAAATCAACAAAAGGTCAGTCAATAAAAATATGTGAGCATTAATATGAGTTGTTTCAGTAGAATTCATGGATTTTGTGGTTTCAATAATAAAATCGCCATGAAGAACAATTTTACGTTCGAAAGGAAGATTTTTTGAGAGAAGTGAAATTTTTACAATCTGGGAAATAAAAAAGATTAAGTTTAAATTGTTCATTGAACAACTTTCTAAATTAGTAGATAATATATAATAATAATACCTTTGGTAATTTAGTAAATAAATCTTTAGTTTTAGATGTATCAAGTTGACTTTCTAACTCTTCCAAAGTCCAATCTCTCTTAACGGATTGAACTTTATCGGTAGATAAAACAATATTTGGATCAACTGGAGAATCTATAGTTTGCGATTTTATCGAAGGAGTAATATTATCTTGTTCTTCACAGTTTTCTATTTGATGAACCTCTATAGTGGGAGACACCATCACTGAGGATACATCTTCCGAAACTGACGAAATAACTGTTGACGAGACAACGTCTTCGGCAGCTGAAGGATTCATCGTATATGAAACAAACTCTTTTATTTTATATGAACTTTTGATTTTTTTTTCTAGTTCAAGGAGACGATCAATTCGTTCATTTGCAGCCAACAATAGACTATTATCAGCTCGTCCAGGCTCTGTGGACCTATACAATCGCTTTAAGTACAATAAAAAAAAAAAAATTTTTATAAATTTTTAATATATAAAAATCTATATTACCCTGAACACACATACCAAATATAATTTTTTGTAATAATATAAACGTTTTAATGGCATATCGAAAAAATAATCCAAGGAAACAGGTTGATTCTTTTCAACCGATATATCCTAATAATAAAGAAATATTACGTTAAATTCTGTAATTTAATAAATAACATACAAAAAATTATAATAACTACATATAAAGTCTGTTGTAAATTTAAATTTTCTTCGATTTCGGGTATAGAATCAAATCCTAATTTAAAGTTTTCGACATATTTTGTATATGGATCATCCATATCATCGATCTAAAATATCAAAGATCACATGTCAGATAAGTATAATAAATATATGTTATAAAAAAAACCTACCCAGATCAATAATGTCTCACCGAGATCTTTTGCTGATGCTGGATTCGATCCTATTTTATCAAGTTTCTGTAACAAATTTAATATAATTTAGTATTTTGTTAATCATATTGTTTTGCTAACGAGAATAATATTTAAGACAATGATACTCACTAAGTAAAACTTTTTGTTCTGTTTATAAATTACTTCAACATTTCGAAACATTAGATCTAATTCTGGCGGTGGAAAATCATCATTACTCCAACATGCTGTAACTTGCTAAAAATTCAAAATATATTAGGAAATGTTTTAAATGATATCATATATTAAAACTTATAAGCATTTTACTTACTTGTAACAAACATTTTAAATCCTTAAGATATTTCTTTTCAGTCTCTATAAGATCAATTAAAGGATTATTAACTCTTCTATTCGATTCTTGGTAAGGTGAGGGTGGACTCATTGGTGGTGTTTGTGGTGAGTGAGGTGAAAGTGGAGAAAGTTTGCCGTGTGAGGTCTATATCAAGGTTTTGGTTGATTTTGCATTATAAGTAGACAATCAAAACTGAAATAAAAGAAACACACACTGAAACTTACAGGGTCCGTTTCATACTGCCTTGTTGGCTCAACTGTTTCCATTATAGTAAATATAATGATATACAAAACTATGGTAAAGTCAGATAAAATAACTAGAGAAATAAATTTTATTATGGTGTTTGGAGTAAGAAGAGGGTAAAAGTAAAAAGAGTGAAAAGGTAAAAAGAGTGAAAGGGCAGAAAAAGTGAAAGGGCAGAAAAAGTGAAAGGGCAGAAAAAGTGAAAGGGCAGAAAAAGTGAAAGGGCAAAAAAAGTGAAAGGGTAAAAAGATTGTAAGGATTTAGGATGTTTAACCGAAGGGTGAAAAAAAATTGAATTAGTGGAACCTCATGCATATCCATTTATATACAACATTTATACTAAAGGATCCAATTTCTAGTAATCATGCTGTGACTGCGTACACAACTATATATTAAATGAATTATTGGTCATGTTTGTTTTATTGAATTCGGAATTATGCAACGAAAAAAATCGTTATTGTAAAAAATGATCTTTTTTTAGAACCAAAACTTTTACTTGTTTCTTTATTTAATGATTTATTAGCCATTTTTATCAAAATAATATAGTTAATTATAAATTGGATCGACAATTTTTTATTAAGAAAATCCGCACAACGATTATTAAACCTTTAATTTTTTTAATTTTTTAATTTTTAACGCAGTCGGCGATAATGTTACTTAATTTTTCTAATTTTTCAAAGGGTCTTGATCAATGTAACATATCAATATATTGATATTTTCCAAGTTTTATCATTACTAACGATAAATAGGGATTTAATTTCAACGGATTATTTATCGGGCCGAAAACAAAACTCCGATACTTCTTTTTTTTTCTGAACTAATACTAAATTGTATGTTATTGTTCTTCCAATGCATTAAGGTTATTAATTTATATATTGCATTGTTAGCTGTATGCAAAATTTTTTATTTCCTACAGTTTATTAAAAAAAGTTTGAAAATACCATTTTAGAAATTATAATCACCTATGGATAGAGGAAAGGCCTTAGATCCTGAAAGATGATTCCCGGGAGGATGAACAACTGAGTCTCAGTACACAAGAGTACATAAGACGGATTGGGTATCTTATTATCCGTGTGATGCACCTGTGACGTGATCCAAGAAAAAAGTCTAGGCGCAGTAGTACATTTTACACGTTTTACTGTGCCTCATTTAAACAAAACACTGCGAGTATATGACATCCGACATCCTGCGTATTAATACTAAAAATGTTTTTGATCAGCTGAATATTATCAACTTGGCGTTAATTGTACTCCGTATGTGATGAATTTGATGTTACATCAACATTACGACATTTTAAAGAAATATGGTTGCACGGGTATGCCCCATAACGTTATCACACGGCGTGGTAACTTAATAACCCCAAAAATTGAAATAGTCCGAAAACCCGAATCTGAAACACATACTAAAAATGATTATCATGGTTTCTTCTTTCGCCGACTCATAATTAAAGGGTCTTGCAGGTTTTTTTTTTCTTGATCCTTTTAGCTATTAAGAAATCATTTTTATCAATCAAGATATTCTCTTTATCATAATTTCTAAGTGTAGAAGTTAAAAAATAACTATTAAAATTCTCTTGTTCATTTATTATTTATTTCTCTTGTAGCAAGGCAAAATAATTTATAATTTAATTTAATTTAAATAAATCTATCAAATAAATTAATTTAAAATAATTGTTTTTTAACGACACACAAAAAAAAATATGAAAAAGCTGTATAGTATAACTTTGATGTTTGTTATATGGTGTTCTTTTACCATATCTACAAGTTTCGCGGATTATATTCATCAAGAAGGCTATTGTGTTATGCATGGCCATTGTGGCTCCAAAAGTTTTTTTGGCAAAGAATTGAACTGTCCTCACAACAAACCAGCTATTGAGGTAAATGATTCAACTACTTATTATGTCTTATTTTATTATATTTTATTTTTTTTGTGTTACAGAACAAATATATTGCAAATGATTTACCGTAATTTTATATTATTTCTTATGTTGATTAAACTTCATTAGCCCGATTACGATTTGAGATCAAAACTTGTTCAAATTTGTGGGTCACAATACGAAAATTCACTAACATGTTGTGATGCGAATCAATTAGACGATCTCAACTCCAGTACAAAACAAGTTGAGACATTGATCAGCACCTGTCCAGCATGTTGGAAGAATTTTTTAAATTTTTTTTGTACATTAGCATGTTCTCCAAACCAATCAACTTTCTTAAATATAACGTCCATAGGAACTTCACCAATTACAAATTTAAAAATTGTTACAAGTGTTGATTTTTTCGTGGGCGAAACACTTGGAAAGGGATTTTACGATTCTTGTAAAGACATAAAATTTGCTGCCACAAATGGTTATGTAATGGATTTTATCGGTGGTGGAGCAAAAAATTATCATGATATGTTGGCTTTCTTAGGACAAGAAAGACCTATTGGATCTCCTTTTCAAATTGATTTTCCTCTAAATGATACTTCAGATATCATGTTGCCATATGACGACCCGCCTAAACGATGTAATGATATTGATGTAAAATATCGTTGTTCTTGTGTGGATTGTCAATCGGTCTGTCCCGTGCTAGAACCAACTCCGGAAGAGAAACCTCCGTGTCTTGTTGGTTCCTTGACTTGTTGGGCATTTGGACTTTACCTAATTTACTTTATTTTATTAATGGTTGTTGTGATTAGACTTTTCGTAGAGAAATTTTGGAATAGAAATAGGTTTGACAGAACAGGATTTGAACCTGTTGCACTTACTGAAGAAGAAGACACTTCATTAACTCAAGAACATCCATCGAGACGATACGCTCTTAATTCACTTTTACAAGATTATTTCTATCAACAAGGATATATATGTGCTAAATATCCTTGGCAAACGATAGGTGTCGCCGCGTTAATAGTATTTCTTGCGACATTGGGTTGCTCACAATTTGAGGTGGAAAGAGACCCTGTAAGACTCTGGGTTGCGCCAAACTCAGATTCTGCAATGCAGAAAGAATTCTTTGATCAAAATTTTGGTCCATTTTATAGAACCCAACAAATTTTTATAAGTAACATTAACTCTGGCTTAAGTATTATAAATTATGATACTATAAAAAAATTATTTATTATTGAACGCGAAATTCGTGAATTGAAATCTTCCCCTGATAATCATACATTGCAAGATTTATGTTTTCGTCCTAATGGAGATTCGTGCATAGTTCAATCTGTAACAGGGTATTGGCAATCGGATTTGGATAGATTTTCAAAAGAAACTTGGGAAGAGGAATTTAAGTCATGCACATTTGCACCAACTTACTGTTTACCGGATTTTCAACAACCATTAAAGCCAGATATGATTCTTGGTGGGTTTGAAAAGGAAGACTATATAAATGCAAAGGCTTTAGTCCTTACTTATGTTTTGAGGAATTCATTGAATCAGAGTGAAATCGATGCAGCTAGAGAATGGGAAAAATCATTAAGAGAATATTTGGATAAATTAATTGGCGGAGAAAATGATAAAATCGACGTGTCACAACTTCGAATAACTTTCTCAACAGAGGTCGGATAATTAATTCGTCATGTTTGCATTTTTATTAACATAACATTAACAAAATTTTCTTCTTTTAGAGTTCGCTTGAAGCTGAATTAAATAAATCAACAAATACCGATATTTATACTATCATTTTATCGTATTTGGTCATGTTTTTTTATGCATCCCTGGCTTTAGGAAACGCTACATCGTTCCCGCGAACGATTATTGACTCAAAATTTATGCTTGGAATCAGTGGAATTATTATAGTATTGGCATCAGTTTCAACATCAGTTGGAATTTTCTCTTTACTTGGAATTAAAATTACTTTAATTATAGCTGAAGTAATTCCTTTCCTTGTCCTCGCAGTAGGAGTTGATAATATTTTCATATTGAATCATGAATTTGAAAGGCTTACGCTGAAATCATTTGGTGAAGAGTCAGTTGAAGAACGTATTGCTAAAACATTAGGACGTATGGGACCAAGTATTTTGTTGAGTGCATTAAGTGAAACAATTGCATTCGGTTTAGGTGGAATTGTTACTATGCCAGCAGTAAGAAATTTTGCTCTTTATGCTTCATTGGCTGTTTGGGTAGACTTTTCTTTGCAAGTAACTGCGTTCGTAGCATTCTTGTCTTTGGACGCTAAACGACAGGAAGAAGATAGAATTGATTGTTTTCCTTGCTATAGAATTGAAGGGGCCCCTGAACGCATTGATAAAGAAGGGTTATTACAAAAATGTATGCGAAAATATTATGCACCTTTTGTATTAAATAAGAAAGTTCGTATCGTTATCATTATTTGCTTTGTTGGCGTGTTTATGACATCTTTGAGTTTTGTTCCTCAAGTAGAACTAGGTTTAGGTAAGTAATTTTATTTTAATTTGATAAATAATAAATTTTTTTAAAAGAATGGTTTGATTTTTTTTTTTTTATTTATAGACCAAAGGATTGCTTTACCGTTCGATTCATATTTAGTTGATTATTTTAATGATTTGGATGCATATTTCCGCATTGGACCTCCAGTTTACTTTGTTACTAAAGATTTTAATGTAACAAAAGTAGATGGCCAAAAATCATTATGTGGAAGATTTAGCACGTGTAACCAATTATCATTGGCAAACATATTGGAACAAGAACGCAAACGTTCCAATGTTTCATATATTGCTGAGCCAACATCCGTATGGATTGATGATTTTTTTCATTGGTTAAATCCGTCATTGGAAATGTGTTGTAGATTTAAGAAAGGAACAGATCAAAAAGAATTGTGCGATGAATATGATGATGATAATGATTGTGAGATTTGTTTTAAAGATCGAGAACCACAATGGAATATTACAATGTCAGGAATGCCACAAGGAGAAGAATTTTTAAAATATTTGGGATTATGGTTAAAATCATCTCCGGATGAAAGTTGTCCTTTAGCCGGAAAAGCCGCTTATGGAGATGCGATTGTACGCGATTTAGAAGATATCACAGTTAAAACAAGTCATTTTCGTACATTTCATACTCCATTAAAAAGTCAAAATGATTATATTGCAGCCTATCATTCAGCACATAGAATAAGCGAATTAATAAATGAAGAAAATCCTTCAATACAAGTGTTCCCATATTCAGTATTTTATATATTTTTCGAACAATATGAATATATTATAAGTTTAGCGGCAGAAATATTCTTTTTGGCATTTGTTTCAATATGGCTTGTTACTACATTACTACTTGGAAGTGCGTGGACGGGTTTTATTGTAGTATGTCATGTTATAATGATTATTACCAATGTATTAGGAATAATGGCGTTGTGGAGTGTATCATTAAATGCAATTAGTTTGGTGAATTTGGTAATATGTGTTGGTATCGGAGTGGAATTTTGTGTGCACATAGCAAGAGCATTTATTGTAGGAGGTGAAGGAGTTGATAGAGAAGAGCGAGCGTACAGATCAATAGTTGATGTGGGAAGTTCTGTGTTATCAGGAATCACACTGACAAAGTTTTGGGGAATTCTAGTATTAGCGTTTACAAGAAGTAAAATATTCGAAGTATATTATTTTAGAATGTATGTGTCAATGGTAATATCAGGTGCATTTCATGGTTTATTGTTATTACCTATTATTTTAAGTTTAATTGGCGGAGAAGGTGTAGGAAGTGGCGAAGATTTTGATTATGATGTATTCGAAGATGAAGAAATGTTTGGTGGTCGGCCTATCAGAAGCGCTGATAATAGGATGTTAGTTGATGACGGCGGTATTGAAAGTGGCGAGAGCGATGCTGAAGAATTATGATCTTTTTATATTTTGTAGAGTGTATAATATTTGTATATGTGGTATTATTTATATATATATATAGATAACCTTGCGTTTAATATGTTTATTTATAAAAATTATTTTTTAGAATTTAAACTAAATTTTAGATTCCGAAATTTTAGATCACGATGATCAATAATACATTTTCTCAGTTTTTAATTTTAATTCTTATCTTCACACGCTCTCGCATGTATGTGTAACATAAACACAAACTGTAGTATAATAAAAAAAATATCTTGTATTAAATTTAGCTTAGCCAATTAAATTGTTCAATAACGAATCAACATGATAACTGATAAGATCGTGTTTATGCTTATTCTTCAAGATTTCATTTTCTTCGTGTTTTCTTCGTTCTTCTCCTATTATCATTTTTATATAATTTTGACTGATAACAGAAAACCATTCAAGCTGAAGCCTATTTTAAACTCTTTACTGTAATATCGCAGACGCCATATAGAACGCGTAATAAGTTCTTAAGGCAAAATGGGCGCAGCTAAAATAGAACGTTCTATTTCCCCATGTTCACAAGCTTCTCCAACGAATCCTACCGTGGGTTCTGCTACCTCCTACTACTCTCCAGCAATGGATATGGATCCAAAGGACATGCCGGAAACAGCTTTTGTGATCGCTTTTTGCGTCAAGTTCAGGAGCGCCATCAACAACATCTCATTCTGGCCAGAGGTATATATTGTCAGCTTTAATTTTCATAAAATATTATGAGGTCAAAAATTTCTGAAGTTTCTTATAAATAAAGTTGCTAAAATCGGTGAAGAATGTATGTAGTTTATTTATTTACTTTTATTTATGTTGTAACGTTTTTGTATTTTTTATGTTTATATATAATAGGATTTAGACGAAGCGATTTGTTGCAAAGAGGGTCCTAATACTCTCATAGAGTCATTACACAAAGCATTTATACATAATCTTGAGGTGAAAAAAACAAGGACCTCGTATGTATAAAACTTTACTATACGTTTTGTTAATTTTCTATTTAAAACTGCATTTTTTTTTTATTATGTAGATGGATTAGAAGGCTCGCTAAATTGTTAAATGATTGGCGAGAGAGGGGCAATGATTTCTTTACCGATCACAATCCAATAGAGCGAGTAAACTACGATTACTATGGTATGAGTAATCGAGACAAGGTAATTTGGCTGATTCGGAGAAGAAAATATGAATTCCCTATTCAGTTATTATCGTTAATTTATCTTTTTCATGATATAATAATGATGATACCAATTTTTTAATAGGTCATGATAATGCAAGTCCTCGTGAGCTGGCAACTTGCGGAGTCACCCGAAATAAAGAGGATCAGAAAAGAGCATAATGAGATAATAAATGATGACGATGTAAGGCCTTTGGAAGTTGAAGTCCTAGGTGAAGACACAAGCGGATCCCGATATTATTATATTGGGAGTAAGTATTATTTTCGTGGACTAACAACACAGTGTGTTAGTTAACTTGGTATGCTTATATTTTTTTATAGTTGGAGTCAGAATTTACCGGGAGTCAATGATCTCAGGGCGTGCAAAATGGGAGACTGTCTCTAGCACGGTCGAAGAATTAAAAAAGTTCATTTTCGACTACCAGGGCATTGATCCGAACAGGTCGGATCGAGAACGAATTTTATATAATAAACTCGTTACTACTGTATTGCCATATCTCGAACCCTTGGAAAATGTGAGTATCTTTTAGTAAATGATGAAATATTGTTTGGAATATATTAATAATACTTATAATGTAGGAAAGAAAGAGACTTAGAGAAAATATCTTACATAAAGTAGAACGTGATAGAGAAATCCGCTTAAAAAAAATAGAAAAAGACCACAATGATGCAGAGATTCTTCTGGTGAGAACCCGTTCTCAAGCTAAACAATCTGTACATAAAGAAGTGAGAAATACAACAGGTTACCTTGAAATTATTAAGAATCCCACTGATCTCGCTATCGTTCCCGTTATCGATGATAAAAAAGTCGTGGTGAATACTTCTTTGGATTATGTTAATGGCACTATCAAAGATCCTGAAAGTCCAACCATGGTGCAAGAAGCCGTAGAAAGCAAAAATTTCATTAAAGAAATCATGAATCCCATAACGAGCAATGAAAACAAAAATTTTGTTGCGATCGAAAATGATATGAACCCCACTAGCATGCAAAATGCAGTGAAGAAAGATAATGATGTTAAGGGTCTACTAGACGAAGTAGATATTAAAGAAAATGTAGAGAGTAAGGGTTTACTTGGAGATGTTACTGTTGCAGATACCCTTGCTAGTGAAGATATGTCGGACTACGATGATAGACTCCCAAGCAAGAGTGAACAAAGCGAGAGATCAACAGAGTCCCGCTGTGAGGACAATTCAAATTCAAAGATGAATCTTTCATCGATATTGACTGAAGAGGTCTCTAGAGAAGCAGAAAACGTTGAACAGCGCTCGGAATTATCAAAAATGGCAATTTCTAATATTTTATCAAGTGAAAGCTCAGATGTTGTTCATACAGATAATAAATATTTTGATGAAGGGGAAATAGACAATGAAAATAATAAACACGAAGAGCCAATGTTCGAACAACATAGAAATGGTAATTTGGTATATACCATTGTCCAAAAATCCAATGATAAAGAACCTAAAGAAAATAAAAAAGTCGCACCGGTTGCTGTCGTCAAGGAGCAGAATGAGGAGCGGAATGGGGAGCAGAATGAGGAGAAGAATGAGGAGAAGAATGAGGAGAAGAATGAGGAGAAGGATGCGGAGAAGGATGAGGAGAAGAATGAGGAGCGGAATAAGGAGCGGAATGAGGAGCGGAGTGGGAAGCAGAATGAAGAACAGAACGAGGAACCGTATGATGAACAGAATAATGAGAAGAAAGGCAGTAATACTCCAATTGTCAACAACGATATGGTAAGGACTCCATGGGCCCCTGTGGTTAATAAAAATCGAAAGGGAAAAACCGTAGAAGTTATTGACGACGCACTAATTGAGCCCAAAACAAAACGCGCTTTTGTTCCTGATGCAGAAACAATGATCAAATTAGAATGGTCGTTAAACCACCCTGTATTTAGACTCGACGAAGAAGTATTTGGTGAATCTACCGATACAGATTTATCAGATTGTTGTCCAGACTGCGCAATGGAAATAGATTAAGCAACGAGGGATTCCGCATTTCTTATTAAAAAAAACAAAAAAAAACCAGAAAAAAACAAAAAAAAAAAAAACAAAAAAAAAAGGAAATGACAAATATGGCACCCCTTGAACAATTTTGGTTTGGTTTTCAACTTCTTATATCAGTAATGATTTAGCAGTAATGGACTTATAGTAAATTTGAAATTTATCTTTTAATACTTTTTTTTTAAAAAAAAAGAAATTTAATTTTCTTTCTCATTTTTTAAGAAATATGTACATACAAACAATTAAACATTTCAAGAACATTTGATCTTAAATGAAATTAAAATATTTAATAATTTAAATACTTACAACCGAGAAAGATCCGAGAAAATTAAGAGTTTGTTGATTAAAAGCCACGAAAGGATTATTAGCGAAAGATCAGAGACACTGAAAGCAACATGAGTAGAAATTAGAATCAAAAGATCCACATTTGATGAGGGAAGGACTTAAACTAACAACATCTTTAATGCTCTAATAACATATTTAACGGCATCTTAGAAAATCATGAAGAAAGCTGAGATCAATTGACAATAATAGAAAACTTATCTGCAATTTGTTCTGGTTGAATGTGGATCAAGAAACTACAGTAAGAGGGGGGAACTCATTGCACATTTTTCTTTTCTATTTCAAATTTCCCAATTATGGCGTTAGCGTTACGGTATATGTCAAAATTATTTGAAATGCTGTAGCCGTAAAAAAAAAAATTATGGCATTACAGCAAAAAATATTATACTGGATCATTGATACATGTGCATAATTACGTCCAAGCTAATGGTAGAAAATTTTCATTTAATGAAATCATGGGGAACCGATTCGACATGATCTCGTTTTATTTTATATTCTAATTTTGGCTTTTAGTTAATAAAAATACCAATTTATTTTGTTGTAATATGTGCGGAATGAATAAGAATTTTACTATATTGTAATTTGATTTGAATACTTATGGAAGTTCATATTGCACCCACAATTTAAACGGATTGAGTCGATCATTTTCCAAATCCGAAACGATATAAGCAGAATATTCTGGGACAAACTTTTTTAATGGACAAAATCCGTACAAAACATCAAATTATAAGTAAAGTAAAAATGAATTGTTAGAAAATTAATTTAAAGTTGTAAATAAAAGGAATAAAAATTAAAAGAATCATCCGTATTTAGAAGTTGTATAAATTACGTTTTTTTGAGCCGCAAGATCGAAAGTGTTCGGAATATTAATTTTAGATAGGTAGGGGAAAATTTCGTAGTTACAATATTATCATAATCTAATTTTAATTTTAAATTTATGTTTAATCGATAAATAAGTAGAATCGATATTGTAAATTAATTGTGTCGAAAAACTTATATTCAATTTGTTATCAATAAAGTATTCATTATTATTTCCGTTAAATGCTGATATAGGAAGGTCATTAGTTACCAGGTATTATTCTTTCATTAAAGTTTTTTCATATTTATTGTTCTTAATTCATGATATTCTATTAATCAACAAAAATTTTTTGACGTTTAATTTAAGAGTAACGCTAATAAAATTTCCGAAACCAAGAGTCGTGAGAAGATATACTGAATCTTCCTGCTTAATTTATCAACGAAAGGTGAATTGTAATTAATTATATAACGAATGATTGGTACTGATATTTTAATCATTTTCTTTCGATTTATTTGATCTAAATCCTTGGTTGACGAGATACAACAAAATAAGTTCTATCACATCCTGCTTATGATTGCAGTAAATCAAGTGTTTCTATTGATCTTGGTCTTGTGATCTCCAAAGCACGATGGAACTACAAAAAAATTTCTTTTTGTTGTATGTCGATAATATTGTTGTATCATATTGTTCGTCTATTTCGTCACTATAAAATCGTCTTTATTATTTCATAAAGAAAGATATTTGTATTTCCTTTGCAAATATTGATTATAATACTCCCGATACTGGTTTATCGGCTCATAAGTATTCTTGTCGAATGATTCTTCTCTTGGTGAGGTACTTTGTTACTCAATTTTTGATCCGGTAATTAATTTTGGTCCTTTATTGTTAATTAATGCCATATTAATAAAAAATTGGAAAAAAGAACAAAATGGTGAAATCGAAAATAATTAATAAAGTGTAATTAAATACTTGAATAAAAACATGCTTTGGAAATAATTTTGTAAGTCTTTGCATTCTTTTGAATCTATTTTTCTTTCTTTTAATTCAAACTTTTGATTTTTTATAAATGATGATAAACCTATTTACTATAAACATAAAGTGATATTACGCTTATATTATTTCATGATATCCAAATTCCTTTTTGCATTCTTCAAGTAAAAGATAAATGATCGCTCACCTTTCACCTAAAATTCAATTTAACTTTTCTAATTTAACAAGATTTCTCTTTTTCATACATACTATTGCTATGTAATATAATAGGTTAAATAACGTAAAGAAGATTTTTGTAGATAATAAAAGGAATTATACATTATATTTAATAAGATGTAATTATTTTAATAGTTATTATAAAATATATAATTTTATAATTCTGTATATCTTCCTTTTTGTTGCTATTTTTAATAGTTTTTTGATCTTCTGGTATAATTACGGTCTCTTCTATCATTCCCTTTGCCATAACTATACCTTTTAAACTCATTATATTTACGTTTATCATCATCACTATGATAATATGGAGAATGACGACTACGAGATCGTGAACGAGCATATCTTATACTTGGAGAACGGGAACGATGCCGTATTACCGGAGATCTATGCCACGAATCTCTTCTTGGAGATTTAGAACGAGATCGATACTGTAACGCATCTCTCTTTGGTGATTTGGAATATGAACGGTACCGTATATCTCTCTTCGGGGAGTTAGATCGAGAAAGATATCGTCTCATATCGCGTTTTGGTGAAATTGAATACGAGTATGGTCCAAGTTCTCCACTATGATCTCGGTTACCTGTATGATCATCATCTATTTTATGATAACGACTTCGTCCGCGAATTGATTCATTGCTTGCATCATCATATTTTGAAGGAGATACACTCAAATCACGCTTTGATCGTTTACTGTGCTTTTTCTTGCTACCATGGTGTTTATCCTTCTTACTTTTCCTTTTTTTTTTTTCTTTGTTTATTTTCTTTGATTTCTTCCTATCTTCTAATTGAGTCGTTGACACTTGCATACTCTCCGCCATATTGTTACTATTCCAACTTGTAGTTGAAATACCTTTATCTTCTGGAACTAATCTTGTATCGTCTGGAACCATCTCACTAATTGATAATCTTCCCGAACTTTGAAATGAATATAACAGGATTAATATTTTAAATATTTAAGAATATACTAACGACTCAATTTCACCTCTTAAATCCTTTAGTTACTTCTTGAATAGTTTCCTTAAGATCATCACCTTCCTCATCTTCTTGCTGTCTTTTCAAAACATTAGTGAGTTCCTGTTGAGTAACATTCCCTGTAACTACTCTTCTTTTACCGCCTCCTCTTTGTATATATTCATTATTTTAAAGATTAACAATATTTGAATAAGAAAAATTATTCAAAATTTTTTATTCCAAATGATTCACTGTAAAACTTACAATAATTCGGCCATAACATCAGCCTCAGCTTCTTTAATTGCCTTGATTTCTTCCATACGTGAATCATCTTTATTCCCTTCTTTAGCATACCATGTAAGATCCTTGCCTTGTTGCCATCTTCCAACTGGTGCATGTAACGAATGTCCAAGATAATTCTCTCTATGTTTATCGGTCTTCACATCACTAATATTTATTTTAATTAAAATTATTACAATTTTATACATATTTACTATCTAAATTTCTCGAATAAGACTTACTCCCCTATAAGTTATTAACGAAAAAATTTGTTAGGACAAGCTTATTTGAAATAAAAATATTATAAACAATATTGTTATTACGTACAATTGAACTGATCCTAATTTTATATGGAATGAATAATTTTGTTACCGTTATAGTAAATAAACTAACAGCAATTTCTTCACCTACCCTTCCGCCTCGAACGCCGCCACGTGGGGGATGATACATTCTTCAAAAACTTAAATGAGCCGTGTTAATACGTTTACTTGAAAGAGAAAATCAAAACCCACTTTTATTTATTTTACTAAAAATCTCATGTGATACGCCAAAGAACATTTATTATACGCCGCGAATCACATGCGTGGCAACAATCAACAAAAATTTTATACACATTAAAAATACCCGCAAGAAAAAAAAGTAGAGTGATTGGACAAATAAATTCAAGTTTATACAAGGACTCATCAGTCAACGTATTCAAATTTATTTTGACTATATATATTTTAAGAATGTTTTATCTATCATTAATGCTTGCCAAACATCATCAATTATCGATCTTGGACCCCCGACAGAAAAATTTCGTTCACTCTCTAACATTTGTGATTTAATATTGCATAAAATACGAAATGCAATTACCCAACAAACTTGTCCATCCGGTTTTTTACTAAACGAAGAGAGATAGAGCGAAGCAGCTTTCAATTGTAACTCGAAAATTGAAAGTGGATCTTCACGAATAGTTGATTTTCGGTCTTTCAACGATCTTAAAATACTACTTTTATATTTTTCAATTGGCGGCGAGTTTAAAAATTTTGTTAAGCATTCGTAATCAACGCCTTTAAGTTCTTCATTCAACTTATATTGACTTGGTCGTTGTTCAGTTTCTTTTCTATCCCGATCACAGAATGTTTGAGCATATTTTTTATTGTAATTTTGGGCTATTTGTAAAGCATGCGTTGAAATAAGGTTCAAATCTTCCACATATAAACTTTCTTCCATTTGTTGAGCACGAGTCAGTTCATTATACCAGAATTTATAAATATGTGGATCTGGTCCTCTTTTCATTTCCGTTACTGAAAAATCTTTGCTATTCACTTGATTCATCTCTTTTTCAATCGAGAAACATAATATATCCATCATACTTTTAACTCCAAAGTTACCTCTATTGGTGCCTTCTTTCTTTTTAATGTTACATCGATCCTTAAAACTATTGTGATCTTTTCCCATCCAATAAGGAACTGGAAGTTTTCCGAATATCTCACTATCTCTTTGTTGAACGCTTAATCTGATAGTAAGTCCTTGCTTAGTAGCATCGATAAGTTGTGCACACATTTGAGCAAGATAAACTGACTCTTTATCGGAAATCCCAAATTCTGAGGATTGAAGTTTATGCCAATAATCATAAAGACCGCGTGGTGTTTCTAGGTCTTTAAAGTAATTATCCAAAATAATTTCTTGTAACTTAGATCCAATTTGGCTGGAATCTGAAGAAGATAACAAGTAATCTATACTTTCTTTATTTTCTTCAAACGCATTTTTGACTCTTGAATCGAGTGGTAAAAGTGGAGAGTTTTTGTAATCTTTGACAATTTCCGAATCCCAACAGCAAAAAATCTATAAAATATAATATGTGAGAATGGGGGAAAAAATTCTACAGGAAAAAAAAGATTTACCTTATCACCATCATAATCACCTCCACTTAAATGAGTTGCTAATGGAACATTGTCTTTCAAATCAACATTTACAGGGAATACAACAACATTATGATAATCGCACAAATTCGCATTTTTGACCGCTTTGACTTTAACGATATCGGAAGGTAAATTGCATGGATTCCTAGCCAAGATCACTTCACCTTCAATAATTCCAAATGGCAATCCAGTACTTTCATCACGTCCTGCTCCGCTATTTAATTGAATAAAAACTTCTCCCGTGTTTAAAGTTTTTGTCGGATCGGCAATACAAATTAAAAAGCGAGACGAAGGAATATTTATTCGATACTTAGTAAAAAGCGATTTTAATGTTGAAGAAAGTACAATTTTTAAATTTTTTGCCAGATAAGGACATGTTGAAGGTGTGAATCCTGCCTGTAACATCTGAATACATTTTTCAGATGGACTATTTGGAAATCCCGACATGGCATATATCTCAGATCCTAAATCCATTGATGAATCTATTTCATTATTTTCATCATCTGATTCGTCCTTGAAACGATCGTGCAAACGCTCCAATCTTTTTCTCATGACATTAGTATTTTTTGTCATCCAAGCTATTAAAGCGCGGGGATCATCACATCCAACAACCTCAGATTTGGTCTTTTCAATATAATTTTTCATTTTTGTTAAAAAGGCGCTAACACATACTCCACCATCAGCTAAAACCCTAATGAACTGACTATTTAGGGCACCAGGAGATGTTGGTGAACATGCGACGTGTAAAACTTCTAAAGTTCGTAAGTGAACAAAATTACTATCAAAATTATGTTTATACTTTATTTGAGATTCACGTATTTCAATCCACTTATTGCCACTCAGGTCTTTGTGTGGGTCAATATACCAAACGCCTTTTGCACCCCCAATTCTGCCTTGGATTGCGGAAGGAGTTTCATGACATCCCAAAATTTCACCTACTTCTTTCATAGCAGCTGGAGATATTGCAGAACATCCATCAGTGTAACAACTACCATTGATTGTAATATCTTTAACATATCGAATTTCTTTTTGTTCAAAGATGATCGAAGGTGTGGAATTAGAAAATCCTAATGATATACGAGAGAAAAACTTCGTAGCTGTCATATTTTTGTTGATCTCTATTGGTAAATTATAATTAATCGCTTGCCAAATTGAAATATGATCAGGAATGTCTAACCCACTTGTTGCAAAAAAATATAGCTTATCAGATTTAGCGTATAAAAATTCATATATTCTTCCCGCCAACGATAGAGGAAATAACAGAAATTTTTTCAATCTTAGCTTTTGATTATCATCCAAGTTATTGATATCCTTAACCTTTAAATGTAAAAATCTTTCGGATGATAACATTCTATAATATCTTTTGGAAGTACCTAACTTGGGAGGATTTAATGTTAAGATCAACTTATTTTCTTTAAGCATTACATTTCCCGAATATAAAATGTGGACTCCGGAACCAATTTTTGGAAATTCCTTTGAACTTAAAGACCATACATTGACGAGATTACGGTTTATTAGCTTTGTCACCTCAACAAAAGCGTTCACATTTGAGAGAGTTGAAAAGTAATCTCTGCAAGCTTCACGCAAAACTTCATGAGTCTTTACACCACAGTTAATTCTAATATTGTTCCAAAGATTATTTGTTGGTTCAATCGGTCCGAATGGTTTTAAAATTCGAATAATCTCAAATTTATCCAAAAAAGCTTTTCCTTCGACATAATTTTCATATTCTTCTGGCATTTTAGTAGATAAGTGATTTTTTGTAATCCAAGGATTTTCAATTGGAGATTTTGATATCGATGCTAAAGGTGAAGATGGAAGATTTTTACTTATTTGACTAAGCGAACATTCCCATTCTTCATCCTCATCACTAAATGATAAGTTGGCATAAGCCTTGACCAGCTCTTCCATAAAAATTTCGCGTAATTGTATAATGTTCTTTGAAGTTGTTTCATTAAGCCTATTGTTTTTTATGAGTTGGTTAACTATATCATCAAGCAAATTAGGGTCAACTCTAGCGATTTCGTTCATATAAATCCTTTGTTCGCTCGTAACAAATAGTTCGTTTGAATTTATACGGCCATGAATATTTTTTGTAGCCTTTTCAAGCCGACGCGTATATTTCAATACTATCTTGTGACTATCCTCCAATTCATCAAGGGAAGATATCGATGTATATCCGATGCTCATTGCTTTTAAGAAAAAAAGGACTATAATAAAAAATTTAAAGCATAGAAAAATTTATCGGTTAGTTGATAAGTCGGTCGAAATCATTGCTTATTTATAAAAAAAATATGGGTCTAATAATGATAATGATATAATATAAAAAAGTCTGAATTGCAAACAAAATTTTAAAATCGATTAATTGTAAGTTTAAATTTTTCACACGATTTTGTGATAATCTCTAAATCCTGTCATATGAGTGAGTTATCGATGATGATCATAAACAGTTCATATAACATCCGTGCAACCTTTTCGGTTTCCTATATTAGTAAGTATTTGGTTCGATTTTTACTTAAAAAAAATAAAAAAATCTGTTTTTATCGAATTGCTCGCTTTTCCTTTTTCTTTTATATACTGTATGTATAAATTAATACTCGTAGAGTTTTATTCAGAGCTGTAAAACTTTGAAGACATTTTAAACATTTAAATTAATTTTAAAATTAATTTTTTTTATATTTATTTATATTTCATTTATTTATCTTATTTATCTTATTTACTGTATATATTTTTTCCAAACTTTATCATAGTATATTCTGTAATTATACGAAATAATATATTATATTACGTGCTATCACTTACCACCCAGATCAACCAGATAAATTATCATTCATGATGATTGATATTCCCACGGATGATTTATTTAAAAATTTATCATGATATAAAAAGTTATCTAAGAGTCACATGTGGGAATATCATGATTTTACGACGCAGCCATGAATATCCACAATTCCCCGTGAAATAAACTCAAATTAAATTTGAATAGGAATAAGACTAAACCAATTATATTAGTTCAGAACTTTTAATACAAAAATAAAAAGAATTAGAAAGAAGAAAAAAGTGAATAATATTTTTCAAGTTTCTGAAGAAGACTTTGATAGAAAATTTGGTAAAAACCCAGCCAGTATTTTCTAGAGAATTTGAGGAAAATCTAAATAAATCTATATTATATTTTGATTCTATAAACACAAAATCTTTTCAAAAAAGTTTCTATAATAATTAAAAAATAACTTTCACACCAGTAATATATTTTTAAGGCGTTATTTTTATCCATGTCAGTTTTTGCACTCTTAAAAATTTTTTTCCCAATTAGGTCTTCTCTTCGCCTTGAGCTGTTTGTAGTATTTTTTACCCCCACTTTGCTTAATCTACAAATAAAACATAACATCTCAATATAAATTCACACTAAGGAAGTTGATAAGAACCCGATTTACAAACCTCTTGAATCTCGGAAAATTTTCTCTTAAAGTAGCGTTTAGATTGTTCATTTGTCAGCAGTTCATCCGCTATTGTTTGTCTTCGTTCTTTTCGCGGTATCCTGGAAGAGTAGAATTCTGCCGGCCCTTCTTTTATCGTACCGATCTATTCGGAAAAAAAAATGTTAATTTGAACTATTAATACTAAAAAATTAAAATTTACCTCAAAATATTTTGGTAGCCCTTTTGAATCATCCTTCTTGTAAAATCTTTTTGGATCCAATACATTCCTTAATTTAATAATTTGGAGATCACGCTTTATCTCAGGTGTAATTTCAGGTTTTTTCATATCAAACCATCCCGGTCCAGCTGTTGATTCGCGTATCTAAAACAAATTGATCGTTAGCATTTTCGTTCGAAATTAAACTAACATGGAATTTTTTAATTTCAAATGGTCAGTGTAACTATGACTATTAATAAATCTAACATTACAGAATAAACCCCAGTACGGAGTCATTTAACTGCTCTAGAGTTAATAGAATTGTCATCATAATGATTTTTTCCTGTTTTCCCCCAAAAAAAAATTGACGTACTCTTTGTTTTTCTTTCTTACTAAGCTTTGCATATGAATCTTGATCATTGTCATCAGTTGTGGATGCGGTTTTAGACGAAGATTGTACCGCTTTATTGGAAGTTTTATGCTTCTTCGATGAACCATCTAGACTTATTTCATCTTGCCGTAGCGTGACAATACCCCCAGGATGCCTCTTGATATATAGTTGTTCATCGATTGAAACACCAACATTCAAACTTGGGAAGCTATAAGGCATAATGAATTATTTTGACAATTATGTTACGAAAAATTGTTTCAGAAAATACCTGAATTCGTTCCACACCTTATTGTCACTAAAATTAAAGATAATAGATAAATTATTTATATAGATTATCAATTAGATAATATAATACAATTGTTAATATCCATAATATTCACTTTTTTGCACTTTGATTTGTCCGTAAAGATTCTTCGGCTTTTTTTAATAATAACGACTCCGTCTCCTCTTCGTTTTTACTATCATCGTCGTCCTCACAATCATCGTTTATGGAAATTTCATATTCCTGTTGCCTTATATCTTCCTCACAACCGTCATTTATGGCATTTTCATCTTCCTGTTGCCCTATATCTTTTGCACTATCGTTACATTCTTCAGATTTCTGAATTTGTTCTTGTTCTGGCGCAGCTTTCTGTTCTTGAGGTTGTTCAGGGACACCGCTCTGTCCTGTAAGACTACTATTAGCCTGCGCTGTATCGTCTACTTTTGTTGCAAGTTTAGCAGCCATTTTTCGAGTTTGTGAACGTGTCTGCATTCTTGCAATTTTTGAAAAGAACTTTCATACAGATAGATTATCGGTAGGTTAGATAAATTCGATAGTATAGCCGATCACCTAGACACCGACAACATTTCCGGGTCGGTAAATCTTTTTGTCTATATGACAGATTTTATAGATTTGATCTATATTGATTTATTAAAGTTGAAACAAAGTGAAGTAAAAAAAAGGTAATCAAAAAAAAAAAATTGAGATATCAAAGATAGTTTCATTAAAAAAAAGCTTTAACTCTTGAATGCTCTGATAATTTATTACAGATTATTGTAAATTTGATTTTTATTCAGGGACGATGATACTGTAGATAGTAAAATCTCTATATTTAGTCTTAACCTTCTTTATTTTTATTATCTTCATTGGGTTGTAATGCAACAAAATCTCTTGTCAATAAATTAAACGTGCTCCCAAAGAAAAGCGCAATAACCGTGCACGTTAATGTTATAACATTATACGGCATGCTAAAATCTGGTGTAGGAAGACTAACAAGGAGTGTTTCTGTATAAACGCGGATAAAGAAATGGTAACATGTTGCTTTTGGAATGTCTTCAGAGCAATTTCTATGTGTAGGAATTTTATTCCTTATTTAAAAAAAACTTCCATGGAAATAATACAATGAAATGACATTACTTGAATTATAAATTACCTTGTCATAAAATCGTGCAAGTGGTTGAAACCTTCACCTATAGATGATATTACTGCAGAACCAATGTCAAAGCCACGGTTTGCATCCGGTGGATGTTCGGTATATTTTAAAAACACTTTGTCAAAATTAATTGATAGAGTCGTTATGGAATTAGGTGGTAACAATAATTCCGCTTCAATAACATTTGGCCGTGAACGATCCACAGCTGGCTGATAATACAAATCTTTTATAGGACTTACAGGACTATCTATTTAATAAATTTAATTTAGAATGATTTAATTTATTTTAACAATAATATCTTTTTAATTCTCAATACCTCGCACTTCTTCTCCATTTATTTGTACTTTTAACGTATGAAGATATAATTTCAAGAACCATGGTATAACATCATAATATATTATTGGCACAGTAATATTTGTACTTTTGTTAAATATATTAATTTTAATTCCACCTCGTTCTTGGCCGTAACCTATGAATTTTTTTTTAAAAAAAATTAGCTAAGTTTGCATATAATTATTAGACAGGCTATAATGATCACCTGTAAAAAAACGATGCGCATAAACACGTGGTTGTTCATAATTAAGATCTAAAAAAAAAGGAGTTGTCAAATTGTATCGGTGGCAAAGAAACCAAAAACACCGGTTCTTACTATATTTGAATACATCTTCATTCCATGTCATTGAAATATCAGTTTCTAATTGTGCTGTAAAGAAAAAAGTTATATATTAATTGACATTATTTTAGTTGCATATAAAAAATATTTGCTTACAAGTTTTGAGATTGTATAACGCAATAGTGGCATCATCGTCATTTTTACGAACTTCATCCACAGCTGGACTTAGTTTATAATCACCGTTTTCGGATAATATTACTTCCAATTTGCTTTCTTCGGCCAAAGGACAAGCTTGTGAAAGTCGTCTTCCAAAAATCTGATCCAAACTCCAATCTTATAAGATAAATAGCAAAGAAATTAAAGAAGTTCAATTAAAGGTTACACCTGTAACAAGATAATTTAACGGATTACCGACCCCTTTTCCCTGAATTTCTTACGGGATCCACAACAGCAGATACAGTCTGAACGATTTCTAACTGTCTATCCAGACATTCCAAATCCTATTTTATTAAAATGAAAAAGAAATATGAAGATTTAAAGTCACTTTTAAGATAAAATCAATTCATTTTATTTCATACCTGACATACCGGCCGCACGTGAATGGACATTGAATGAAAATTAGAATCATACAGCTTGTGCCCATTCAAAAGTGATGCTATTCCAGACTGATTTAAAAAGAATTAAAAAGGTAAAACAAATAATAATTATTTTGGATAACTAATAAATATATAACTTACTGTTGATTTACACGGAAGAAGTTTAATCCATGGTGTCAAATTTTCTGTACAAACATTCTCATGAGGTAAGGATCCATATCTCAGTTCAGCACGCGCAGATAATTCCGTAGCTATATAATGGACAAAAATCTATTCAATGTGAATTATTTTTATTTGACCTTGTTGAAAAGATAATTCTATATGAAGGCGGACCATATTATGATTAGATCTTCACCATTATACAGTCCTTCTGGTCGAAATGATAATTTCGGTTGAACAGTAATCGTATCATCTATAAAATTTAAAGAAGCACAGAAAAGGCCGGCAAGGGCATTTGTCAGTGATTTCCAATTTTTATCCAACCTAAAAACATGATAAGAAATCGAATTAATACATTTCATCAAATAACAGGAAAAGAACACCGTTTTAAAATGGCTAACGTACTTTCCATCCTTCCATAGCCATGCCCAAAGCTCTACTCCAGTTCCCGCTGACGGTACAATAGGATAACCCCAATCTTCATAATTCCATCGTCCTTGAGTAAACGTCAAGTGCAATTCGCGCGCGTTATAGCTCTGAATGATTTGACCTATTGCGCGCGGAAAGAACTTATAATGGCTGACTGAACAAATATTCAAATTAAAAATTCACTTCGTAAAATTGCTGCATACAAAAAAAAAAGAAAGATTGCATTCATACAAGCTTTGCCTTCCTTGATCTCACTAGTTCTCACATTGAATTGAAAATGGGTCAATAATTTTCCGTCTGAAAGTGGTTTTATCGTAAGTGATTCTTTAAAAATATCATTATGCTGATAATTCTCGACAAATGTAAATAACAAAATAAAAAATAAAAAGCGACCGAGTTGCCACATTGCTAACAGATAACTGTTATAGGCTAAATCTTTGTTCTATTAAACTTCACATGTACCTGCTAAATTCGAAATTTGTGACACCTTTGATTATTTCATTTACGAAATTACGTCATTAGTATTTTCTTAATTTTACGAAGTTTTTTTTCCTGGTACAAGAATGTCTGATCAATCTTCCTCAAAAATAATATCTGAAACTATATCTAATACCAGCAATGAAAGTGGCAATAATTTTGGATTTATCGAGAGTGTAACAGATATTAACAATCGTAAGGACAATTTAATCAAAACTGAAAGTAATATTGAAGAAGAAACTTCAACTTTCAAGCGTAATGATGAATGGTTTTGGGACACTAATTCAGAACAGATATTTGCACAGGATAGTAAAACAATAGTAGCAGTAGGTCATGCTTCTGTTAAATCAATAGTTCCGCTTGAACTTTTGCGCCATATTTATCTTCCCCAGAAACCACATGATCGTATATTTGATCCCACAACAAGAACCATTTCGTATCTTCAACCACGATCATATTTGCCTGTCAATTCATTAATACAGGGCGAAAAGAAACGAATTCTAGTAACTGGAGGTGCTGGTTTTGTCGGATCTCATTTAGTAGATAGATTGATGTTAATCGGGCATGAAGTTATTGTACTCGACAATTTCTTTACCGGGCGCAAAAATAATCTTGCTCATTGGATTGGACATCCTAATTTTGAATTAATTCGTCATGATGTGGTCGATCCCTTTTTGATTGAGGTAGATCAAATTTATCATTTGGCTTGTCCTGCTTCACCACCTCATTATCAGTACAATCCCATAAAGACCGTGAAAACCAGCGTAATGGGTACAATCAATATGCTGGGTCTTGCCAAACGCGTTAAGGCTCGGTTTTTATTAACTTCTACTTCGGGCATGTATTTTTTTCGGTTACCCTTTATTTTTATCTTTCAGCGTGTCTTCTGCTTATTATTTTTTTATGAATTGAGGATTCAATAAATTTTCGTGAAACCATCTTATATTTATAATGTTGAAAAATTTGGTAGAAGTGTACGGTGACCCGGAAGAACATCCTCAAGCAGAAACGTATTGGGGTCATGTCAATCCAATAGGGCCAAGAGCATGTTATGATGAAGGCAAACGAGTTGCGGAAACTTTAACTTATGCTTACATGCATCAGGATAGTGTTGATATTAGAGTTGCTCGAATTTTCAACACTTTTGGTCCTCGCATGAACGAAAATGACGGTCGTGTAGTGAGTAATTTTATCATGCAAGCTTTAAAAGGAGAAGAACTAACCATTTATGGAGATGGCCTTCAAACGCGTTCTTTTCAATACGTACATGATTTGGTAGACGGCTTGATTTTGTTGATGAATAAAGATTATATGGAACCCATTAATTTGGGTAATCCAGATGAATACACAATTCGTGAATTTGCTGAGCTTATTCGTAATGAGGTTAATAGTTCTAGTAAGATTAAGACTCTACCGGCACCAACGGATGATCCTAAAAAGCGGAGACCAGATATTTCAAGGGCTGAACAAATTCTTGGGTGGAAACCTAGATGGCCGGTAAAACAAGGTATTGGAGAAACTGTTAAATATTTTAAAAGGCAAATGGAGGCCGGTCTTATAGGATAATAGATGATGTTTTATATCAAGCAGATTTAGATTTGTTAAAAAAACTTAGGTAATTATTGTGATATTTTATTTTATTACTTTTATTTATAGGTAAGTTAGTAATTAATTCTATAAATAAATTTATAAAATTACTTTCATTTGATTATAAATAGATGATAAATAATGTAATTTCAACCGTTTGATAAATTCTCAAAATATTATTGTGAATCATTACATTTTAAATTTTATTTTTATTGAAAATAAAATTATAGTAATTAACGTTTATAACAAAAAATATCATTGCATTTATATTGTTATTTCTTATTTCCTATTTATTAAAAAATTATTGTTAAAATCAAATTTAAAATAAAAGAAAATAATAATAATCATCTTACCAAATTTTAACCATTTCGGTACTTTATTTGAAGTTTGATTTGTAGAGTGAGCGCGCGAATGTTGTCCTTGAGCCGACTCTCCGATATTTTTCTGGCGCGAAGGTTCAGACAGAACATGGCCACCTTCATTGTTGATAGAGGAAGGGACAATATTTGGGGTGAGATTGTCAACAAGCTGATGTGGCATGTCTGTTCTAAGTTTAAGATATTCATCTGATAAAAAGTGTTCAGAATCTATTGAAAACATAAATATTTAGTTAACTAAATCTCTCTGACATAACTTCTAAGGATATAATTATGCACCTGATAATTTATCTGTCCAACTGAAATTTACAACTGAGGCGGGTGACAATTCGGCATAATACAAAGATAGAGACATTTCTGTAAGTACTTTTTTTGGAGGACTCGTATCTATCCAAGTGGATTTAAGTTAAAGATCACACCTTATATTTTTTACAAGTTTGAAAAATAAATCATAATAAGGATACATAGATAAAAAGAGCGCTGTGGAGTTCGCAAAGCTTCTTTAACAAATTCATATAAATCTCCAACTTAAAATTAAATATGAAATTAATTGAGTTGATTTCATGCATCTAAAAAGTATTAAAATTTCGTAGAAATACCTGTTTCTTTGGATAGGAAGGTCATTTGTAATTGAAAACCATCTGGAAATCTCACTCGAATCATTGTCTAAAAAAAAAAAAAATAAAAGTGAAATTCTTTGAAAGAACTCCAAACGAGTAATAATAATAAATAAATTCTTACTTTTGGATATTTACGTTCCCTTGCCTTCTCCTCTTGTTCTCTTGCAGCACGTGTTTTAAATCCAGCATTCGCCTCGGCTTTTCGTTTCGAATCTTGCATTACCAATAAAAATTGCAATTCCGGAGCAGTCAATTCATAAAAAGAATCTGGAAGGTCAACTATAAATAATTTACTGTTATTAATATATTATCTATTTAAGTAAAAATTAACTTTTTTTATTCTTACTTTGAGTTAACAATGTCGCATTTTCTGGTGGGGGGTTGAATACTTTAACATCTCTATCAAAGTGCCCAACAACATTTGTGACTGAGCTAGTTTGTGCATCAGAAGTTTGTTCATATTGCGTTATATTAACTTTTTCAACAGGCTCTTGATCTTCCGGACTTTTGACTGTAGAGTCATGAACATCAGGAGATTTAGTATCTATTTCCATTTCGCCCGTCTCCCGTGAGTGTGACGATGATATTTCCAACTTTGATTCATCAGGTGCCAAGGATTCCCCAGTTTCTACTGAATTGGTCTGCATATTTATTTCTTTTGCTGATTCAATTGAATTGACCGCCATACTCGTTTCTTCAGTTAATTCTACTGAATTCGTCATATTTGTTTCTTCGATTGATTCCTGTGAATCAACCTGCATATTTGTTTCTTCAATTTGTTCAACTTTTGGAGTTGAAATTACTGGTGATATTGTCGGTTGAACTGACTTTTCTGAATTGTTTTCATTAATTATGGTTGATGATTGTATTGGAGTATTTATTTCCTCCAAGACATCATCGAGACTTAATTCCGTATGTCGAAATAAAACACGTAAAAGTATATTGCCGGAAGTAATTCCAGCAGATTGTAAGGATGTCGATTTAAGTAAAGAAATAGTCCCATACTATGATTTAAAATGTTAATATGAGAAATTTAACAAAATGGAAGTAACGTTCAAATAAAAGTTACATACCTCTTTATTTAATAAAATGCATACAGGCTGTTGATAAAAAAGCTTATTTTGTTTTCCGGCAAATTTTTTCCATACACCTTTCTTAGATTGTGATACCGGCACTGGGGCCGTTCGTTTTGTAAGGTTCAATGATCTAAATTAGTAAAAGAAGCTGTTAATTTTGGTTCTTTTTGGCGATATTAAAATTTTCTAATAATATTTACCTGTCCTGGGAAGTATTTTCAAAGTGTAATAATATCTCCCACAAAGTTGTTGTCGACAAAAATTTTTCAACCACCCTTCCTCCATCATCCATCTGTAGAGCAATTGTAACTTCACTATGAGCTGAATAATATAATTTAATTAAATAATGAGCTCAATGTACGTAATTAATGTATTAATGATTAATATCGAATGCTGACTTTCTATACCTTTTGGTGTTATTCGAATCAATTCGAGTTTTGCCCCCGGAGCAAGATTGGCAAATCGAACAGAAAGAGAAAGATCCAGAATAGTCTTATTCTGTCTATACGTATATCAAAGATCAAGGTAGTAAAGTAGGAAAAGATCAATAATTATATTCTTCGCAAATTTCTAGAAGAATCTGAATAATCTTACTTCAATCCATAATTTTCTACATCAGTATAACCTTGCTTATTACATACAAGTTTGATGATCTCTTTTAAAGGCATCATAGGAGTAGTCTTTATTGGTTGTCTTTTTCCTCCGTTCAGGAGTACTACTACGTTAGAGGCCATTTCGTGAACTTTATATTTCTTTAAAATAGTAATCAATAAAACACTAAAAGTGAACTAAATCCGAGTTCTGATCTAATCGGTCTCTATATGAACAGTAAATCTACACTTTCAATCATAACTTCGGAGTCATATTGTAATTTTCGGAGCATAGTAATACACTAATGTATATTCTAAATGATCTATGTTTCACAATCACTTAAAGCTTATCCAGCTTATCCTGGTAACATCAAATGATCTTCTAGCGTTACAAATTAGATATCTCAATTTTGGTTAGAAGGTTCTCACTTCTCAATCCATATATAGTAAAATACACTTATCTTTACGTAACCAATATCATGACATAATATCTTTTTTGTTTGTTTTTTTTGCGGTAGGTTTTTACGTTTTTAAAATTTCATTTTATGTCTCCGTTTCACTTATAATACATTGCAACATTATTATGTTGACATCACATCAGACCTTCAATGGAGCACAGGTTTTTGTTTGATTTTGAACGCAAATTTTCATAATTTAACTTTGACTTACGCGTTATTCAATTTTTATGTAACAAGTGCCCAGAGGCGAAATCGGTGATTTTACTTGTAAAGAACGCGTCTAACTTTTCGAGAATAGATCATTATCAGTGGCTTCTAAAACGATTATTTCAGCCTCTGAGTCTAGAGAATGATAATGTATGCATATAAGAGATTTCGAATTTAAATTATTATATTATTATTTTTCAACTTGTAATATATAATTTCATCATATAATAGAGCATTCAAGTACTTCATGTATCGAATACGCCTTTAGCTTCTTTAATACAAAATCAAAATGAGAGGAAAGCAAGCAAAATATATACACCACAGGATTTACCAGTTTTAAAAACAGATAAAAGCTACAAACTTATGCCCCATTCTCGTATAATCACGTTCAATACAAAATATCGATTTGTATTTCTTTTGGATGTTACTTCTTCTCTGACTACCATTGATTGTAACAGTACAAAAGAAGATATTGTAATGTCTGAAGTGATGCAAACGTAAGAGGATTTAAATGTTTACTAAAATTAGTTTTACCTAAATAATTTATAAATATACAATGTTTCAGTACCTGTCGTTGTCTAGAAGGGCTTGTCCAGCCATTTATAATTCAAGATTTGGATAATGATATGGCTTTGCAGGTATTTACATGAGTTTATACAAATGGATATTATAGTTCTCATTAAGTTAATTTTAATTAATGATTACATAGTTCGAACCCGAAATATCAATTACCATTATTGCTGAATGTTCTAATTTTGCATCAAATGCAAACCTCATTCCTAAGTTGGCGGAGTTTCCTACAATGAGAGTCCTTTTGCAAGGAGTTGTTGTTAATAGAAATAACGTATCTGATATAATTAATAATTTAAACTCAGAATTTGCTCATTTTCAAGATGAAGTTGCTGAATTTCGACAAAAACTTCGTAGGACTAAATTTCCCGCCACATATGTTATGGAAGTTATGCATGAATCAGATACTAGCGTGTCATATCTAGATAAAATATGGCGATTAGGATTAAGTGGGGGTAATCTGGCTTACAGCTTAAATGCGGGTTTGATTGCTATAAATTTATTGCCTAATGAAGGATTTCCTGCACTAATTGTAATTACGGATGGTGTTGTTAACTCAAACCTGGCTCAGATGTCACCTGACGACGACATCATTCAACAACTTTGTAAAGAAGGTGTTAGGTGTAATATTATTCAAATTGGGCCTCGTGAGGAATATAGTTTTGGGTTGCTTCCTGATAATGAAATATTACAATTTGTTGCTATGGCAACATCAGGAATTTTTCTTTATTCAGCAGATTGCCAAGATGTGCATGATGTTAAATCTTCAAATGTTCCCTTATCACATAATTTTTATCATAAACATTTACTAATGATTGAAGCCCATTTTACTCGAAAAAGGAGCTCTCCGCGTCAAATTTTTGACGATAACTATAATTTTCCATGGGACCCAAAAAGTCAACCACCAGCGGTCGAAGCCATGTCAACGCGATATCGAGAATATTCCCTTTCGATTGATGTTATGCAACTTATATTCGCTCGTATGCGCAATGGATTTATTATTGAAAGCATAGTTCCAGTGACAGGCAGAAACGTTAATGAAGCTGAAAGGGTTCACATAACAATGACACGTTTTTGGCAACCTAATGTTACAATTCAATATAAAATTAAAGCATTATGGATGGGAGAAGTTTATGGATTTTCAAGACTGAAATCACCAAGAATTGAGATCAATGTTGTAGCTGATACTTTATTTGCAATATATTTGATAAATTTTCAGAGAGCTCAACAAAATAATGATCCTAGTCACCCACTCTTTTTAAAATGTATCAGGCTGCATAAATTCATGACAATGATATACGAAACAGATGAGCTATTGAAGAAGCACGTTTTCCCCAAGATAACTAAGGAAAGTAATAAATTACCATTTCATCGAATTGCGATTGGTAATGGTATTCCTCCGCGGTTGGAAATGTTAAAACAATTATGGGATTCCTTTGAACAAAATCCGATGCGACGTAATACAAACATTTGGTATGATGAAGCCAAATTCGATATTTTAATATCTGGAGAGCCATCATCTACTATTACATCCTTGAATAGGCTATTGGATGATCGACAAGATAAGAATGCTTTCTCAACTTTAAAAGAACGGTTAAAAACTACATGGTCAAGCTCTACATTTTCCGATAAAGTATATGTTAAAACTTTTCATCCTATAGAAGGTGATAAAATTCCTCCAATAAGTTTTTGCGAGCTTAGAATCAATAAAGAATCTGGAAATCTTGTTACTGGAAATTTGTTATTCTTTAACGTTGAAGCAGTTCGACGTCAACAAGTGCTAGAAAATTTAATCAACCTTGTTAATGAACTAAATTCATATGAAGTAAATGAACCATTATTCTACATATGTAGAAGACCTTTATCTTCCTTTCTTATTCGGGATTCAGAAACAGAGACCGAAATTTCGTCAGTTAACCGTCACGTTACAGGCCGAAGTTGTATTGTAAAATCTTACTTAAGGCATTGGCGGTGGACTTGGATGTCTGACATCGAACATTATGCTTTTTTAATGGATTATAGGAATATTCCAATCCGAGATTTAGCGTTTCAACGTCTCTGTCAATCACGTTTAGATGAAGGATGTCTACTTATATCCGAAATTAGTAATAAAAAAATTTTTTATCAGGAACTGGAACTTAAAGGTAATCCAGATATAGGCACATCCGCTAATCAAGGTAGAATATATGGTGTACAGCATCATATATACAAGGATCTACATACTAGAGAAATTATAACCGAATTATGGATGGAACCTTCGCAGCAGCCTCTCTTAAGAGACCTTTATGAATCTGTTGCTTATAAAATATCAGCAATAGATCGTCAAATATTATCTCAATTAGTGACTTTCGATCAAATACACTATATTGCAAAAACACGCGTGTCACATCGTAGGAATTCATACGGCTTAGCTCTACCTAAGCCATCCCGTCTCCCGAGCTTATTCAATCTTCCTGTATTACTCAAATCGAGTGGATTACTAATCGCCAATTATAATATTCCTTCTTTCAAATCTTTATCCAAAGTTAATTTGCAATCTGTTAAACAATCATCATCTATGAACAGTGAAGCCTCTAGTTATGAAGATCTAAGATCTCTGGAGTCAAGCCCTTATATAAGGAAAGGTAGCATAAGCAATAGAAATTTGTCATATATAGAAGCGGCACAGCAAAAGAAATTGTCCCTCTCGTTACCCAAAAACCCAACTATTGAAGTAACTTACATCATTGATCGCGCCTCTATTGCGCCATTAAGTCCTTTAGATCGTGACTTTGCTTTATTGCATCTTTTTGTTGAAAAGACTTTAACCAATTATGCAGACGGAGAAGTTGATACAAGTAATATTGATTCTAAAGATTCAATATTAAAAGAAATTATTAGTGGGTTGTCTAAAACCGACATTTTTCAAGAAACTTTAACTACAATAGCATATATCAAGAATTTAAGAGATTCTCGATGCTTCATAAAAATTGTTGATTTTAGTTCATTTATTCTAATAATTATTCCATCGTTTAGGGTTATATTAGATATTATGAAACAAAATCGCGGATTTCAAGTTGACAACAAATCGTGTTTTATGAGTATTATAATATTTTTATGTAAAAGACCCCAAGTTCGAAGTGATTCTATAAACAAGTCACTAGATTCTAGTCGAGATCATGCTCTATCTTTTGAAACTATTTCTTTATTTCATAAAGCTGTAACTTCAACTAAAAATTCATTAGATCCTAGTTTGTTAAGTGGTTCTTTTTCCGAAAATTTCTCTAATTCGGATCTTTCAGATCAGGCAACACAAATCACTTTAAATATTACACAGTTATATTCTCATGGATTTGTTAAGTCTGTATACGCTAGTGTTTTACAAAGACATAAAGTTACAAAAACTGATTTTCTTAAAGCGATTGACACTTGCGTAGAAACTTCTGTTGATATAGATATCACAGGGTATGTCAATGTACATGTAAAAGCTTCTCGAGAGAGACCAGATAGGTTGGTACATTTTATTATTTTTAAGTTCTTTACGATTAATCATTATTTAAAATAAGAAACACTCTTACATAGTGATGATGTCGACGACGTATATCAAAAATTTGTTGCTGTGCTTGGTCATTACTTTGAACCGGCCAATTTTGATGGAGATGAATTACAAAATATATATTATTATCGGCCAAATTTCAAAAAACCAAATTCGTTATCTATAGATAACGAAAATGCTGCTGATATTGCAGGAAGCTTTCTGGATGTTTTTAATTATGCAGATAATCCTTTATTTTTACGGCTTGAATGCACCTTCAAGAAACCGGCTTCAACCCGTGTGCTTGAGAATATTGATTACGCGCATAGAGACTATAGACCAGGAGAATCTAGTTTCGTTAAATTTCCTGTTTCAAGCTTGCCAACAAGTTATTCGTGTACAGTGGATGGCAAATTTTACGATTTTTCTCCAGAATCAATCGGTACAAATACATCTCCTGTGGAGTCCTCTGATGGCACTACCGCCACCTTGCATCTTATTTGTTTGACTTTGCCAAAAGTTGATAATGAAATTTCCGAAATAGCTCTAGGTTTCGTTGATCTCAGAACGGATGATAACGTGACAAGGTATTTCAAAATTACTTATTTTACGTATTCTTGTTTTTCTTAACGATCGATAACGTAAGATATTTAAATTATAGTGCCTTTGAAAGTACAAAAGAAAATATGGATTCACTTACTACTGATAAACAAGAAGCTCTGGCAGAGACTCGACATCGTATTGATTGGTTATTAAGAGAGGAAATAATGCATGGACTATTGAAATCGCAACCTGTAGAAAAATTAGTCCTTTCATATATTCAAGCACAGTTGAAACATAAAAATCCGTTTGTCGATTTTCCGACTACTTTTAATGTTCCATTATCCTTTGTTGATGATGAAAAAGGACAGGAAAGATTCTTAAAAGAATTTAGTAAAACTAATATGTCACCATATTCATTAAATCAAGTTGAAGGCTGCTTTTATATAAGCGAAGATGAAGAGAAGAGTGAACCTATAATTGTCAATAGTATATCTGAGTTTGATTCAAATAGAATCTCTGAAAATTCATCTCTTAATATTCCGAAAGATACGTATGATGATAATTATTCTGACGAGGATAGCGATTTTTGCCAAGGTCTTGGAATTAGTATTTATTCCCTTGATGAAAATGATACTAAATTAGATCATCAAAATGTTAAATCTGTTAAGAGACATGTTGTACATAAACAATTGTTTTGGTTGTTGCTTATCCCACAAGAAACTTGTATCCAAATGTATTTCTACTCAAAGGCGGTTTCAGCAATCGAACGTGCTAATATAATCAAACATGTGCGAAATTGTATAATACAAATTTCCGAAAAAGTCAATAGATTAGTATTATTAGACGAACTATGTTATTTACGTAGCTGTAGGTAAGGAACAAGGATAGTCTACTATTAAGTTGTTTATGTAATAGATTGTTTGTTCTTGATTCTCTTGTATGTATTTAGCAACTTTTTGGTTCCTTCTGACGGTTCATCGGATTCTGAGGGAGAGTTTTCATCTGACTTGGTTGACGTGCTTTCAATGGCACCAAATGATGGGAATGTGACTGTTTCGAAAAAATTTAGACCAGGGCAGTTTGAATGTCCGTTGGTTTATAAACAATCGTTTCCACTCCATTGGCGGCTAAAACCGAACCATGCATTAAATGGCATTGCATCATCTGTGACACTTAATGCATTTGAAGTTTCTAATAGAAAAAATATGTATGTAATAAGGAGCGAAGATTATATCGTTTATCTCAAAATATTTGAAGTAGAAGCATCCTCAACTTATATTGTTGATGAAAATTTTGATGATTCTTCTCGATTTTCAAATTTGGAATCACAATCAAATATTCATGTTACTGATGAATCACGAAAACCTCCACCAAAAAATGAAGGAAGTCCACGCAAATCGAATGCTCAAGCTAGAGTAACAGATTCTCGAGAATTAGTCGTAGAAGTTTTTGGTTTGGAGACTCCAGGCAAAGAGATAACCGAAAAGTTGATGGAATCGTTAGAAAAAAGATTGATTTCAAACATAACTCTTAATGTTATGTCTACCTTTCTTGCTCGTAATCTTAAAATAAACCCAACTCGAGCGGTTAGTTAAGTTTATATAAAATTAATCTCTGTAGTTTGCTGTTTGTTTTACCTCATATGTATATAATATTTTTACTATTATTATTATCATTTAGGATGTAGATTTTATTTTACCTATTCATAAAACTCCCCATCGTCTATCTTTAAAAGCACCATCATGTATAAGGAATATTTATGCTTTCTTGGTGTATTTTAGACAAAATATTTCTTTGTACCTCAACTCTTTACAAGGACCAGAAGTGACGAACGCAATAAAGCGTCACTATAACTCAAACTATGGAACAACCGAATTTCCAGATTCGACTCCTGAAAGCGGGAGGTATGTTACACAGATCTTGCCAGTTTTTTGAACGTATGTAAATTTTTTTTAATACGATATTCAACTGAATTTTCCGAATGGATAGAAAAACTCCTACGATAAATGATATCCAACTTCATGAATTTGTCTTCTTTTATAACAATAACAACCAATCTCGTACACATCCTTTTGAGGCATCAGTCGGTCAAGGGATTGCAGGACTCTGTTTCACTTTATTGAATCGACAAGGTCAGCCTGTTTTTGAACTTTCGGTTCCTGATACTGTTGATTCGGACGACATAGATTTGAATAAGATTTTAGAATACATTTCTAACGATGAGGCATTAATAGTTACGGACTCGAATAATGGTTCGAATGATATTATTTTAGACGCTCCTTATAGGCTATTAATAGAGTTATGGAGTCATTGTCCTCTTAATTATAATATCCTACTTAATAGAATTACAAAAAGTTTCCAACAGAGTCTTTGTGATTACTTCATTGAAGTATCTATAAGTAAAGGATTGGGCCGCGTTTCTGCTGATAATAACATTATCCAGATGACAAAAAATTTAGATCAAGGCGATCAATGTATTAATGAACATGTTGAACCGCATGTTCAACATAATTTTGTTGAGCCAGTTTTAGAACTCTTGAACAAAGCATCTGATTTGGCAAATCCGGCATTGCATGCATTGCGTACGAGATTAGATATGCCTTCTTGGATGATGGATAACTTTTTAAATGAAGTCCACGAACTTTTAGTTGAAGTGCATGATATATTTACTCCAATTATATTGAGAACAATTCCTACAGCATTAACACCAAAATATGAAATTTATCGGCCAAAGCACTCTATTTCTACTATGGACGAGTCAATATCTGTTCCACATCAATATTTATTAGTTGCAGGACTTAAAGAGATGAATGCAAAATATGGTTCACATAAACCAGACAATCGCAGAAGCAGTGTGTATGGAAGCGATGTGCTATATTCTCGTAGAAGCTCTACTGAAAATATTTCAAATGAAAAAGCTAATGTGATCCATTCGCGTAAAAGTTCTTGGATGCCATTAGCCGTACAAAAGCGTCATTTAATTGAGGACATCATGATTCATACAATCAATGACCATGCCAACCGAAATACATCTGATTTGTTTCGTTCGTGTTTTTTGGTAATGTCTATTAATGGCTTTGACTTAACTATTTATACTTATAATTGGGATAAGCAATGTGCTGAGCAAGTATTTACTGCAATGAGAAGAATTTCTGATTGGCATAATAAACGCATAGAACTTTTGAATAATATTTTTCATCAAAAAATGGGATTATTTTATCATACAAATAATATATTTAAGACACAACCTCAGACTCCATTACCTGTCAACAGCAATCCTAATACCCCTAGACTTTCAATGCCGGGAACAAATCGTTCGAATGTTACACCAAATGGTCAAAGTTCGACAACAGATTTAATGCACGTATATTCTTTAATATCTGAACGATTTCCTCAGCGTCAAAATATTGATATCCGATCTGAAGAAAGTAAAAAAAGTTCAGAGGCACGTCATGAAGTAGGCAGTTCATATTCAACCGGATTGGAAGCAAACCGATTCATTTTAACTTCATCTGATTTAAATGACGTATTAAAAAATTCTTGTGTTGAAAAAGTAGCCGCATGTGATATTTCTAGTGTGAGTCGGGATGCACTTATGAGACATGGACCTCCATTTATAGAAGCATGTATAAAACAAGCAAAGATAATTCAAGCTCATGATAATGCTGAGAAAGTTTACAAGAAATGGGAAAAAAGATATCAAGGACACAAGGAAGATAATCCAGATACGAACGAAGTAATAACAAAATCAGATTTAGCTATAATATTTCGCACTTCTCGACTTCTGCATTTTTGCAGAACACCTCTACTATTTGGAGGGAAGGTTGAATCAATACGTTCTTCAGATATTCATACAGTAATTGCTCCTGACCGAAAGGATAAAACCATAATATCTCAATGGTATAAAGATATGGTTGAAACTTTTTTGCAGGAATATTCTTCCAACTTGGAAAAACTTGGAATGCAAGTAGTTATGGGTGGCAAATCTGGCTTAATGTTGGTAGATGATGGTGACAAAGTGTTTTATACGTCTAGGTTTTCAGCGCCAGATAGTCCCGCTGTGTTCTTATTGAAGGAACTTAAGGGTGGATCCATAATGTGTGAAATTCGAATTCAAGAAATTTTCGTGTGCGTTACTTTATATACATTAAATCATGGACGTAGGCTTACGACAGCTCCTGGAGTCGCTGAAATTGACAGATACAATCTAAGAGTATTTACTGAGGAGTGTGGAAGGTTCAAGAAGATGATACACGTTAATTCTTTTGTTTATGATTTCCATTTGAAATATATCAAGCATGTTTTGGAATCTTTGGAAAATTCACCCTCTTTTAATGTATTGGAAGTACTTAGGGCTTTCATTCGTCGACATTCTCAACCTGCATATTTTGCAGCTCATCGTATTTATCATGATACTTTTTACAAAGAGTTGCCGACAATTCCAAATGATTTGTTTGAGTACATTATAAAAAATCCTCTGCGATACGGTTTCCGCTCTACTTATTATGATGGTAAACCAATTTCTTGCTTTGCCACTTTAAATGATACCCCGCAGAATCAAATTGCACATGATAATGTAACAGCCTACAGTACATTAATTTTTACCGAGGGAAATCAATTTGATAAAAGTGTTCCCGGAAAGATTTCATTAGAATATTTTGTTATTGTTTTGCAAAATGATATTGATACATCATTTGAGGCAGAAACCACTGTAAGTTCTTCCGAATATATTCATAGTCGTCAGTCAACAGATCTATCGTATTTAGACCTTTTAGAGATAAAAAATCGTTCGGAAAATAGACTTGATTCTATAATTTCTCAGGTATTAAAAATATTTACTAAATTTTATATTGTTATTATTATTGAATTTTTAAAAATATAATTAATTAATATCCTTCAATTATTTAAACAGGCAATTCAATTTCATCGACGCGATTCGTTATGGCGTGTATTATGTAATGCTAAACCAAATAGTAATAACAACGCGAATAATAATGCAATAAACGTTCAAGATTTTCTTGAATTAAAAAATCAGTGGTATAGTCGTGAACTTATCACGATTTATCCTGATTTTAAGGAATTCCTTGATATGAATTTAAATTGGACTGAATTGTTAAAATTTTTATCACGTTATCATTCCGAATTTTCTAGAGAGTTATATGAAGAAGAAAATAATATTCGTCATTTAGTAATTTTAAATTCTCATACTTATGATTTACTCTTACATTTTATTTTATCGTATTCTAAATATGATGAGACAGAAATAGATAACAATAATGATAACGATAATGGCAAACTTGTAGTGAATGTAGTTTGTCGTGAAGCACTCGACTTTAAAGAATTCGAGCTACAATTTGCAGCTGATCTTGCTAGAACAATTGGATATTGGTTATGGGATAAATTAACTTAGATTATTAACATAAAAAGAGAATTTACAAATTTGTAAATTTATATACATATTTAACATATTTAACTTACATAAATAATTAATAAATATAATTGTTGTTATGTGGCACAGTAAATTAACCATAAAATGATATTTGATGGATGATGTCATAATTCAATCCGATAATTTGTAAATGTTCGCTTTATCTGGTTTTACAAAATCTGTCTCCTTTCGTCCATTATTTCATATATTACCAACGTTACGTTATTCATTTTATTCAACAACGATAAAAAGAATGGGAGTACAAAAATTAAACGAAGAGGAACGCAATACACTTCTTTCCCCATTACTTTCCGATTCTTGGGAAATGGTAAAAGACCGGGATGCAATAAAGAAAAATTTTACTTTCAAGGATTTTAACGAAGCATTTGGTTTCATGACTAGAATTGCATTAAGAGCAGACAAGGTTGACCATCATCCAGAATGGTTCAATGTAAGTTAAATTCTTATATGCGACTTAAATTTCATTGTAATAATTATTGTTTATTTCAGGTATACAATCGTGTAGAAATAACACTTGCAACACATGAATGTAAAGGTCTCTCTCAAAGAGATGTGAATCTTGCAAAATTCATTGATAATATCTTCGCTACTTTTACCAATTAATTAACATTTACGGGTTATTTTTATATAAACAATGTAATAAAAAAGATTTCTCATCATGTTAATTATTATTTATTTAAGTTATACAAATTATTATTCTCGATTAACCAACATATATAATCCAAGGAATCCAATTAATACATATTTAAGTTGAGGATAATCATTCATAAGAATTGTAATAATTCCAATATACGGCAAAAATCTTAAAAAAGTAAAAAAGTTAAAAGATATTTTTTCTCAAATACATAAGAAAAATAGATTAATTACCCTCTAACTTTTCCAATAATATGTTCTCTATGAATCCAAAGTTGTCCCGGATTATATAATCCACGATCATCTACTTGATTATTATCACCTTTTGTTAAAATATATTGTTTCCCTGTTTCTTTCCTAAAAATGAAAGTTGCAAATGAAACCTTCGCGGGTTAATATATCATTTTCAACTAAGATAATAAATACTCACTCATCATGCAATTTTATAACGCGATGTACAATCGGAACATCTCTTCCCGGTATTTTGAATACACATATATCACCAACTCTTATAGGCTCATCTGGCATCCCCAGGAATAATAAATCTCCTCGATAGAATGCTGGTTCCATACTGCCACTATAAAATAGAATAGATCGGTTTAAATTTAATCAATAAAGAATTGAAAATAAGACTTTGTCTTAATACCTTAGAACTACCACAATAGGACTTTCGCTATTTGTATAAAGAGCTAGCCCTTTCCATACCATTAATGCCGATGAAATTATCATTAGGAAATTTAAAATTTGTTGCGCCAACTAAAGCAAATATTTATAATTAATAATGTTGGATTTACAGTATACATCTTTAAGAAATTTCACCTGACGCTTATTCATTTTTCGTAAAAACCGTATTTCGTCTTCAAATAACATTATTTATTATTTTATTAAAAAGAAGGAAAAGTTATATTATTAAAAAAGTTATATCTTTAAATTTATATAAGTTTCCACCCAATCAAAATTTTACTCGTAAGTCGATAACTTAACAGATTAACAGATCATGTGATAATTCTGTATTTATAAAACCGACGATCCTTCCACTCTCGCGTGAAAGTCACTTTACACCATTATGGATGGTATGGATGGTATATTGTAACGTATGGACCTCTTATATTTACTTATGAAATATAGAACAATTTTATAGAGATCAATATTCTTTTTTATTTTTTCATTTAATATAATATTATAGAACAGGTCATGCCTCAAGTTCTTGGTTTGTATCAGGCGGGACGATCTCATGCGTTACAACTTTTTTAAATGTATAGTTTAGTTTATCTAGTTATTTTAGGGTAGCAATTACATGTTTTGTTGTACTTCTGTTCTATATATTAAATTTATAATTGAATTTTCATATTTTCGTATTGAAAAATTTTAATTAATAAACAATTGCAGATATTATTTTCAAATAATTTTAAAAATTTGTAACATATAGAATAAATTCAATAAAGTTCTTTTAATTAACAGATATATCTAGAAAAAATAAAATCAGCTAGAATACTAATAATAATGAATTGTCAAACCAACATATTAATATTATATTTATCTTTAAAATATTATTTTTTGATATTAAAAGTGTTTTTATTATGGTTTTTTAATTAATTATAAGTCTATTTATTAAAAGTTTAACTGTAAATTTAAATATTTTTAATATTTTTAAAAAGCATTAAAATTAAAATCAAATTTTTAATATATTTTTCAAGAAAAATTCTAATTTAAAAATTTATGTAATTTTTTTTAAATTATTTTTTAAAGTTACTATTATTTATATTAAAAGTTTTAATTATTATAAAATTATATTATATATTATGCATTTTTACTAATTAATTTTAAACTGAAATTTGTAATGTTTTTTTTAAATCTTTTTAGAATGATTCACTTAGCTAGTTATTTAGCTATAGAGATCATATTAAAATACCAACTACTAATAAGTCAGTTTAGAAAAAAGAATTTTACTTTTTTTTAATAAAGTTTAATTTATTTTTTCTTTTTGTAAAGTTACTAATTTATCAGATGAAAAATATGACTGAACAATTGAATTAAGATAAGAAAGAACTGGAAAAAAAGATTTGTTATTTTTTTTTCTTTTCTTTAAAATTACTAGAATCCAGAAATATATATATAAGGATTAGGTTTGAGTTTGTGTATTTTGAACTAAAAAATTCTTCCTTTTTTGGATAATTTTTGATAATGCCAGTCAGAATTTTATTTTCTATTATAGTAACTGACTGACATTATCATAATTCCAGCTCTGAAAAAATGCATACAGCTTATAGTAAAAAATTTTTTCATCATCTGACCCCTATATATATATTTCTGAATCTTAAGTTGCTAAATAAAAAACATAACTGAAAAGTTTTTACTGTAGATTGGTTTCTTTAAAATAAAAGTTCAAAATTAACTTTAAGAAACATATTACTAATATTTCTTTTTCTTTTATTTTTGTAAATATATTTTTTTCTGGATTTTAAATATAAGGTAAGAAAGGGTTGAAAAAGATGATTTTATTATTTTTTTAATAAATATAACTAATTTATTTGTTTTTTTTTTATAGAACTTTTAGATAAAAAGCAAAATCAGATTTTTGAAAAATTAAGGTAAAAAAAAGCAAAAGAATTTTCACTTTTTTTTAATAAATTTAATTCATTTTTTCTTTTTTATAAAGTTACTAGCTTATTAAATAAATGACCAGATTTTAAATTAAAATAAAAAAGTATTAGAAAAAAAAATTTTAATTTTTTTAAAAAATTATTGCTAATATATATTTTACTTTTTTTTAAAGAATTACTAGATAAAATATAGTAATAATGAAACTTATATAAGTAATTTAAAAATAAAAAACAAAATAAAACTTTTTTATAATTAAATTTTTGATGCAATTATACCATTTCAGAAAATATAATTAATAAATTTATATAATTAATAAAAAATTTGTTATATATAGTTAACTCTTATTATAATGAATTTTAATATAACAAATTGTTTAGTATAATAAATCTTTAATGTTATATCAATTTTTAACATATAAAAAAAATTTGCTATAATGAATATTACTAATTAAATACTATATATTATTTAACAAAGTAATTTATAAATTGTATATGATAAAATTACTTTTTTATACCAAATTTATTTTTATGACAAACTTTTTTAAATACAACAATAATATTTATGTAACTTATATTATACATAAGTTTGATAATTTGAAAGTTATTATAGATATAACTATAAAATGGAATTCTATATATAAAATGATTTCAAAAGTTTTATTATTAAAACCTGTAAATTTTTTACTAATTTTTACTATATTTAATATTATATAACTAAAATATTTTTATTTTATTTAGACATTTGAATTTGTTGTAATATCTGATCATAATATTAAAAATTATTTACGTATAAAAGAACAATAGAATAGATTAAAATAATATTAAAATTTTTAAACCATTTAAAGAAATAACAATAGTAATATTAGTAATACATATTCAATACTTTCAGTCTATAACAATTCCATTATTTAATTTTTTAGTTAATGTATATAGAAGATATTATTGGAAATAAAATCAAGAAAATAATGAAAGTAATGAAAAAAATGATATTGATGATAACAATTGTGATAAAAAAAAATTAAAAAATCAATTAAAAAAGCAGCTAAATATTGTAAAGAAAAATTATTAAAATAGTATAATAACTTAATAAGACAAATAATACATATTTATTTGCAATAATCTTAAATCTAAAATTAATGATTCAATATTTTAATAATAAAGAATAGGATAATTATACATTATATTTTAATTTAAAGTTTAAAATTAATTATATCAACTGGTTTAAAATTCAGTTTTATCTGATTTTTTAACAATTTAATTTGACTTGAATTCATATTTTTAAAACTAGTTTATATTTGCAACTAGATTTTTAACTTGATTTGATATTAAAACTTTATAGTATTAAACTGTTAGCCTAAATTATAAAATTTAAATCACGTAATTAAAGTTAAATAGTTTAACCACTAAGTAAGTTATATTACACAAAATTTTATTATAAATAGTTATATTTTACAAAATTTTGTATTGTATACACAAGGATTGTAATTCTGACCAGAATTATAATCTGACCAAATTTATATTAATCACATTTAATTATGATCAGAATTATCAAATATATATGAATCAATTATTTAATTTCAAGAAACTAATTTGAAATAGATTGAACTAGTTACATTTAGTTTTCAAAAATAAAACTAAATTTTAAACTCTATTTTAATTTTTCATTTTAATTTTAAATTATAAATATTATAAAATTTAATCAAATAAAGTCTTATATTTACCAAGTAGGTTACAGTCTAATAGACTGTAACCTACTTGCAGTATAATGTTACCTACTTATGAGTATAATGTTACCTACTTTAATGATTTCAGTTTTCTGTGAGGGTTTTATA
>QZLH01000347.1:90305-102152 GCA_003833135.1 Oehlia diaphana | reverse complement strand
TTTGGCTCGAAAATAATAATAAAATATTGAATGAAATTAATATTAATAAAGAGTTATCATAGTGGTTTTACTATGAAAAATGATTAATAATTAATGATTTTAGTTATTAAAATAAATAAAATAATAAAAATAATAAAAATGATGCAAGTCCAGAAAATATCATAAAAGAAACTATCCAAGTTTGAAAATAATATTATAGAAACATAAGATATGGGAGAACTATCGCAGTTTGTAAGAAGAAATGAGAGAATTAATGAAAATCTAAACTAAGCGTACAAAAAGAAATACTTGTTTATCCGCGGGTGGCAGACGTGGGTGATAGCGTGGGAATCATTTTTTAAATATATAAGTCATAAAGATCTTTGGCGAAAAAAAAAATACTCCTTAAACGAATTTATAAAGCAAATATGCATCTTGCATGTATTATGATATTAGAAATTAAACAATCGTTTTGGTTTCTTTTTTTTGACTGCGCTCCTTATAGAAAATTGCATATATGGAAAATTTTAAAAAACGCATTAAGATATACTTTCTTCAACCTTGTATGAATTCATTTTTTTCTTGAATATGCCATTTGCAAATATTCGCATCTCTAAAGGGTCACGAGTTCTCTATAGCTGATACATCCATCCCCTTCCCTATGAAATGTCATTAAAAGATTTTTTTATGAAGCTCGTTAATAAAGAAATATCTCCTGAATGCAATATTACTGTGACAAGCTCTGAAGAAATAGAACGTATCGAGTTAAGTGAGGTACTAGCTGCTCCTGCAACCCAAGTCAGTCTTAACTGTAATATCATAGAACTTACGAAGGGTGTAGGAATATATATACATTATCGACTCAAAACCGATAATACAACAGCCACTCCAGTACCACAAAACGGCTTTGCAATCTTGATGCAAAATGCACGCAGATCTCAAATGTATTTGCCAATATTCTCACAATCAGGAAATCGTAAGCAAACACTGCGTAATGATCTTGTTGATTGGATACACAATAATGGTGGAGAATGGTCTACTCAATCATATGCTAACACACAAGGAAAGGAATTTATTGTTAGCTTAACTGAAGCAATTTGGTATATTGATATGTGAAGTCACAAGAAACTTGAAGAACGTAGTTTTCATATACCTAATCTTTTCCTTGAGTTTTTTGACCATGCAAATCCTGAATCACATAAGCATTCCCAAAAACTCTTTGATGCAAATGAATTAAACTTACATTGCCAATCTCTTGCTCCATACGCTACATCATCATGGATGCTAATGGCGAATTTTAACTGGCTCTGTGGTGCATTTGACAATTTCATTGTTGCCATTTCGAATTATATTGGATATCTTCAATATCATCGTAATATTACTGCTGTAAATCATGCATCAGAATCCCCCATACGATCCATCGATCAAGCAACAATGATCAAAGTCCACAAGCGTAACACTTGGGTTTACACCTATTGATAAGACCAAATATTACCATCTTGAACAGTTGCTTAGCAATTTACTACCATGGAAACCAGTTGATATTGAAGAATACTTGCCAAATGATCCTGTATATGTGTGAGAAAAAAATATTAAATCTTGTTTCTGGTCTAAAATTCTAACGTAAAATCCATATTGTAGGCAAAGAATGCGTTACATTCAAGGTTTACCTCACGCATTTTTTTTCAAAATTGGAGAATATCGATTTAGTTCTGGTAATAATGCTTTTAATGCAATTTTAATCTGAAAAGTTGACGAATATGTTAATGAAGATTTGGTAATTCAAGAAAACATACAGATTGTAATGGAATTGCAGGCTGATGCATCTCGTTATCACACAAGAGCAATGCGGATAAACTATCTACGTACATGTGATCTTCTCCTCCCAAAGGTCAAGCCATCAGCACTCCGAACAATTTACCGAATGCTAACAGGTGACATTTTTGCAGCTGAAAATGCAATTGAAGCAAAAGTTGATGAACGTGTTAAACTTGCTTTAGAACTTGGAGACCCAGAGATTACCATAGATTTACGTAAACATAACAATGGTCAGCCTGGCAAATATAATGATTTTTGGAAAATTACAGCTCAGTTTCTTGCAGGAAAAGCAGCAGATACTGTAACTGCTGTAGATGAACGCAGGCATGACACAGTCGTACATCTTGCAACTGCAATTTCAGTGAATGATCTTTTGCACCAAATTAAACATGAGTGTTCACCTGAAATATTGATTCCTAGTGCACAATGGTTACAATTACAGTTTTGGCCAAAAAATCCAACATGGCTTAGTAGCCTGCAATTTACCAGTCATTTACCTCTAAAATTTATGATTCAGACATGACAATTGCGAGCTAATCATCAAGATGCTCATTACGCATCAGCATTATTTCGATATGAGAAGAAATTTACAGTAAAATTTTGTGAGATCACAAATATGATTTTTCTAGATGATAAGCATCATTGCAAGGTTGATGAACCTGGATTTCCTGTTGCTGCAATAGAGAGGGGAAAGAAAGTAGTTATTAGTAAAGACACCACATTCATAGTAGCTGATCATGATTTTACAAAAATGGGAATTATACCAAGTGTAGTGATGATATATGACATTCCAGAATCGATCAATGGTGATTTCTATGCAGGAAAAGTATGCATTGGATTAAAGGATCCAATTTTTCAACCTTCCTCACCTCTCCGATATGCAACAGAATTGTTTAATATACTACTTGATGAAAATCTTTATGACAAACTTGTGTTATATCTCTATACAGATGGTGACCCAGACCATCATTGTACATATACCCGAGTTCAACTCTCATATATTTGTCTTTTTCTTGCATTAGATCTTGATTATCTTGTTGCAGTCCGAACTCCACTACAACATTCATGGAAAAATCCTGTTGAGCGTATTATATCAATCCTGAATCTAGGACTTCAAAGTATTGGTTTGATGCGAGCTGAAATGAATGATCAGTCTGAAAACCTAATGAGTAAATGTGGCACAATGAACAAAATCCGCAAAATTGCAGAGGAGAATTCTAACCTGAAGGAAGATCTAATTACAAGCCTTCAAGTTCCAATTAATTTGATTTATAATGTGTTTAACCGCCAAGCTCTCAAAGGTAAGCCTTTCAAAACATTTCCAGCAGCATTAAAAACGGAAATAGAAAGGTTTTGGGAAACAATTCAGATTGTAGATGATAGTGTTACTCATAAAGATCGTACTGCAGAACATATAAAACGAAGGGTAAATAAAATTCTGATTAATTTTCACATAAAAAAACTTCCATTAATGTAACTTTGTTATAGGAATATATGTAAGAATTCTTAGAGCACTGTTGTAAGTCAAAGCATTACTTTTTTTCAATCAAGAAATGTGGTGAATCAACTTGTACTATTTGCCATCCTATTCATTGTTCAACAGAAGATTTTGAATAATTGCATCATCTTCCAGATCCAGTACCTGGTAAAGACCTGCATTACATATCATTTGAAAAGCTATATGGTACACCAACAACAGAAGATCATAGACCTTTGTTTAAAGATGCTAAAGCAAAAAAAAAAGAAAATATGACAACCATAAAAGTGAAACACAGTATGCCATTCTGCCCTTCTGCTGTACATGCAAAAAATGTTGGTGTTGTTGTAAATTGTGCTGAGTGTGAGAAACCACATCTATTATTCAGCGCTAGGAAATTATCCAAAAAGAATAGGACAAGACTACAAAGTTTCTTAGACACAATCTTCTATACCTGCGGCATGTCATTTCATAATACATGCGATTTAGCAATAACTACACCTGTACCATCAAAGCAACATGATGAAATAGAAAATTTGAATCTGATAACAATATAGAGATTCTATTCGTGAACTTTTTTCAAGAGTTTTTGTTAATGATTCTTAGTCTTGTACATCACAGATTGAAAAATCATATTATTCAACTAGAATCTATCCGGACATTTGCATTGAGTGTGAAAGCTTGGATATTAATGAAACAGCAGAAGACAAATTCCCATATTGCAGTAGTTGTAGCGATAATACTGCCATTTCAAAGAAACGTCTAAAGTGAAAACAGGGTGGTAAAAATAAGGTAAAGCGTACGAAGATTTGATTAAGATAATTATTTTTTTTTTAATTTCGCATTTAGCAGCGCAGCATGTATATTAAAACATTTGATAAAACATTTAATATTTTAAGCTTAAATTTAAAAACAGTTTTAAAAAAGTTTTTATATTTGACGTTGGTACATTCACATGAGTTAAATTTGATTGGTTATCATAAAAAAAAATTAAAAGTTCGGAGTGTCACTTTATCGATGCGGGCGGGATATAAGAACTGAATTTTTAACTTTGTCTCGCCTTACCTTCGTTTTAAAAAAAAATCCTTTTTTTTTTTAAACTCCGTTTCTTTTTTATTTCATTTTTTCTCTAACAAATAAATAAAAAAAAACAATGAAAATGAAAAAAGACTCATCCGTGAAAACTGACCAAAATGAAAACTATATGCAGATTACAAGGTACTACTGTATTTGGAGGGTTTTTTTGGCCTGCTGATGAAATGCACCATTTTAGGACCTTTTTATATGGTAGGCCGTGCGTATTATGGAGGCGTTGTATGCACAGTTTATTTAAAAACAAATTGTTTGATTTCTATAAATGCAGTATTTAGATAAAGTAAATTTAATTAGTTATACTTATAATATTGTTTATCTAGAAATTTTTCAATAAAAATCTTATATTTTATTTAATGTATTTAAACATTAACTGTTAACGTAGTTAACAGGTGAATCCTAGTATTATATTTAAAAATACTAAAATAAAACACTAATTATATCAATAGTATTTAGTAAAAAACATTACTACAAATTTAATTAATAATCTTAAAATTAATTTCTAATTGAAAGCCATTTTTAAATAATTTTTTTATTTGTTTAAATTAAACTAATGAAATAAATTTAGTTTAGCAACATATTTTTAGAAGTTATACAGTATCATTTTTATTAAAATTATATGACAGAAGAAATATATGATAATTAAGATTGAATTGAAAATAAATGAATTATACAAATATATTTAGGATCTGTTCTTTTCAGTATAATATCTGAAAGGTTACACACTGTGTGACTTAGATATTAACCATTTTTTGCAATTTGGAAGAGTTCCTTGGCTTGCCAATACTCCCTCATTATTATTAGTGCCATTTGATCTTTCATAATAAAAAAAAGAAAGAAATTTTAAGCAGTTATTTTTGATATACTGAGTTTAATAATATCAACTTTCTACTTTTTAATAACCAATTACATTCAGCTTTAATAGTAATAAACAGCTATAAAGTCTTTAAAGTTATCACAGCTTATAAGCATAAACTCATAATATATTTAGAAAAATGAAAAGATTTAAATAATCTTATAGATCATTATAATATTAAAAGTAAGATATTAAATTGGTATTACCATGCTTGTTCTTGCTTTACCAGAATAGGTTAAGTATACAAAACAAATCAAGTACTTCATAAAATTTTAAAAGAAGAATTCCAATATAAAGGACAAAGCTATAGCCTATAGATATTGACTGGATTTTCTTAAATACTTAAAAGTAGCAAAATTAAAAACAAAAAAAGATAATACTAATAGACCTTTCAACTAGTTTAACCTAAACAAGACAAGCAAAAGAAAAGTTCCAGAATCTCCAAGCAAAAATATTTAACTAAATTGAAGGAAATACTGAAGAAGTTGATAGAAAAAATGAGTGCTTATAAAAGTTGTAACTATATATAGAGAGTAACTATATTGAAGTCTGACTGACTGTAATTATATTATAATTATTATTATATATATATATTAGTAGTCCAATAAAAAATTTTATCCATTATTTCTGTAAAAATTCTGTAAAAATGAGCCTTTCATGGATCTATTCATGGAAAATGTAAATAATTAGATAAATTCTGCGATATAAGGTTATTAATTCCAGAAATATGAGCTTTTTTATGGAAAAAAGTTGGAATATAAAAAACAGATTGACTTTTTTTACAGGGTAGTAAAATCATTTTACAATAATAATTAAAATTTTCTTATTTAAACTTAATATTTAACTTTTTCATAACTTTATTTAAAAAATAAAAAACTTTATCAAAAAAACCAAAAATTTAATGATTTACTTATAAGTTGTAATTAATAAGAATATGTAAAGTATTAGGTATTTGTTTAATATCAATAAATGTTGGCCTTTAATTTTTTATAACAGGCAGTACAAGCAAGGAATATTTTAGTAACAAAAATCATACATTTATGAATTATTTTATTTTGAATAACTATTCTTATTTTTCATATTCTTTAGCTAATGATTAATCAATCTAGCTAGCATGATTTATTTTCAATGATAATAACTTTTGATATACGTTCAACTTAACTAACGATTGGATGATTGAATTTTTTTGGTCAAAAGGAAAAGAAGAAATTCTAAATCTTCTAATTAAATGAAAGTCTTTTTCGAAATGAAAAGACCCGCATAACATATTTTACAATGATACGGTCAAGTCCGATAGTTTTTTACCTAATAAAATTACATCATCAACTGAAATTAACAACGCGTGGTTAATTTATCGTCATTTACGCGAATTTTATATGAATAATAAAATTACTTATATAGAAGAATTGAAAGAAATAATTTAAATAACTGCTTATAAATTATTAATTTAAATTAATTGGGTATATTTTTTTTAAGTAAACATTTTTCCGAAACAAAAAAAAAAAAAAAATAATCATGTTAGTTTATGTTTTCCTTTTAACTATACAAAACTATACAATTAACCAAATTAATCTACATCATTTTATTTAAATGTTTTTTCTCATTTCACAAAAAGTAAACACAAAAGATAAATTAAGCCCATTTTTTCTTTTACAGGGAGTCAGGGACATATTTATAATATTTTTTTTCCCACATACAATGATAAAAAATCGTATGACAAAAAAATTATTTTCTTTTAAAATTAATTGTTTTAATTAACCGTGGGATGAAAATAAAATAATAATATTTTATAATCGCAAATAATTCTCTATTTTAAGAATTGATTTCAAGGGGGAATTTCAACGAAATTCCTCATGAAAATTTCACATTGAAAGAATTAGAAAGAAATAGGTAAAACTTTGTCATCTTTTATTATTCCCAAATTTATCAAAATTCATGGTTTAACTTCATTAAGTAAAATTAAAAAAAAATGACATTGCTTTTAAAATTCACTCAATTTGTATAATTTTTTTTTTTTGCTTTGATAATAAGTTTTGATAATAAAATATATATATAAAAAAAAAAAAATAAATTTAGTTAGAAAAAAATTTTGCGGTAGGGGAAAAAAAAAAAAATTTTGATCTGCGTAATTCGAATTCCGAAAAACAAGTAATAAAACTTGTTATTCTGTAATTATCTTAGGGTTTGCACTTTTTTTTTTTTCTGTATAGAATTCTTATTCGCGAAAAGAAAACAAAGTAAAAATAAATTAATTAGCCATTTCTAGGTACGTAACACAAAAAGTGATTTTGTTGTGGCTAGTGTATCTTATTCGTTTTTAAAACGGTTTATATGCTCAATGATGTTATATATTATGTGGGCAAATTCTTCTGGCATTTTCTATAAAGTTTACAAAGTGGGAAAAAATCAAATAACCAAATCGATCATAGAATAAAAAAATTTTTTTTTATTATAAAGTAAGATATCAAAGGACGGAAAACGTAAATTCCGAAGTTTAGGAATCAATGTAATGAATGTATGGAATAGTTCATTAACTGTAATTTCCGGATCTTTCTTTATGGATATAATCAATTTCTGTGGAACAATCTTTTTAAAGCCAGTGTGGCACAATCAAGTATTAGCCTGTATTATATAATCAACATAGAAAAAATCGTCATTTTGCGGCGTTCTTTCTCTACAAAGTAACCAAATATAGGGTAATTAAAAAGACGTCTAATAATTGTTGAAATATTACTTTTAAGGAAATCACTATCAAAATTTTTTAGGTTTAAAAAATTGTGTTTAAATGATGGTCCGTTCGCAACGAAAAAAAACGAATAAAATTATTGAATAACTTTAATATAATTTAAATTTATTATTTATTTGTTTAGTACATCCATGTCACTTAATAACACCAATATCTAAAATCCTAATAATAAAAATAAAAATTAATTACTTAATTGGTTCGATAATATAAAAAGCGTGTTATTAATAAAAAGATTCCATGTGGAATTTGTCATACAAAAAACTATGCAGTAATTTGTATATCTTGGTTTATCATAATAACATTTAAATGGAAATTCTTTAAATTTGTATGAGAAAAATCATAAAATATTATTTATTAATGAAATCTGATTTTAGAATTTTTTAAAAGTTGAAAGTAAAAAAATTTGAACATGTTTAAAAATTTTAGCAGCAAACATTCAATCAATCGGAATGTATTTTCCATTTCCTGCATGAACAAACGCAACTGTGTAGCAGGGAGATGGGAAAAGTTTTTATTAGTTTCGTGGTAATATTTGATTGGTAAAATTCATCATTAATATCATTAAAAACAGCTAAGGCTTATCATTTAATACAACAAAAAAAATATACATTTTTTTTTAAAAAAATTCAATGCAATGATCTTTTTTGGTAACATTTTAAAGTTAAAAGAAAAACAAGGAATTGATAATAATAATATAACATTAATTATTACTATTAAGATTGTTGTATAATTTTGGTCAATAATACCAAATTCCGGTTAAAATCTTAATTACTGCGTATAATCATTGCTTAACATTGTTTCGTGTAACACTGCATTATCAACCTCTTTATCTTAGTAATACAGTATAAAAAAAAAATTTTTTTTTATTTTATATTAATAGTTTAAAAAAAAGTATACTATATTTTTTATAAAGATGCACTGAAAAACTTAATTATATAATAATATATACTATATATTTTAAAATGGGCGTATCCCCTGATATTACATATTTTTTTTTTTTTTATTTCTTATAATATAAAATTTTTTTTATATAAACAACCCATTTTTTTTCAAGCATTTTTCAACAAATCGAAAAAAAAAAAATATTTTTTAAAAGAGAAAAATAAAAACACAAAAACATATATATTCTGTTTAAAATCTATCCAAAGTTTTCTTTAATCTATCTATAAAAAAGTTTTCTTTATTTTTTTTTTTCAAAGAAGCAAATATTTTTCCTTTTTTTTTTTTTTAATACTCCAAAAACTTCAATTAAAATGTCTCGAAACGAACAAAGCTGGGCCACAACCAAAGATGATTCTATAATAGTAAATACTTTATTTGAGAATATCATATTATTCTTTATGACGGTATTCGTATTGCTTTGCGGTTCAGATAATAATAATAATAATAATTCAAGCACACAACATGAAATTCAAATCCATCATTTTTTCTTACCGCAACAGCACAAAGCTCTTTATAACATCCTTAAAAATTATTCATCAAAACAAGATTCCCATCAACCACATGGAATAATGAATCATAATCATCATGGTAGAAAGAATCCTTCAATCGCTGCGAACTGAATTTTGACAACATTTTCATATTTTTCATATGGCAACCCTTTGTAGATATATTATATATAAATATTTTTTTTTTTATATTTTTCTGGAGCGTGACGCATCATATCTTATATATTTTTATATGGACTTTGAACAATTTTTTTTTTTTTTATTATTTTAATTCTCGCATTTTTTCAGCATTCAAAAAATTTAAAAAAAGATTTGCATAACTTCTTTTTAATAATAATAAAATAAAATATACCAAATATATTGTACAGTTTTAAATATTTTGGTTGTTTTTATCAAATTCATATTATTAGCAACAATAATACTTGTATTTTTAATACTTTAATAATAAATAATATTATTTTTCTCTTTTTCTTTCTTTAAATTCTTTGATCTGTTTAAAAAATTTTGGGAATTTTTTAATGTCAAATATTTTCAATATTGTTTGTTACATGAATAATGATTAAAGTTGATGCTGTCAGAATGTTTCAGAATTGATCATTAGGAATTTGGAATTTTTTTTTCAAATAGTAACAACTAATTATGGGTTCATAGCAATATATCTTGTTAAAAAAGACATAACTTTTATTGTGTATTGTCCTTGCATTTGTTCTTTACTTCATTTGGTTACCATAAATCCTTCGGTTAATAATTTAAGTCATAAGAAAAATTTTGAGTTTTGGCCTGTGACTTACAATATTTGAGTTTTTGGCCTGTGACCCTACAATATTTGATTGAGTTTTGGTTTGTGACCTATATGTTTACCATCTAACAACGTATAACTGAATTTTTTTTTTTTTAAAGTTTTTCTTTATAAAGTAATTGTTACAAAAGAAAAAAAAAAACACATTTTTTAATGGAATAATTTTTTATATAGTTGTTTTTTTTTTAAGATTTGCAAACTAGCTAAAAAAAAAACTTTATTTTTTAATGAATAAAACTAAATTAATCATTATTATTTACCTTGATCTGTACCCATTATTTGAATCTCTTTTCATTATTACAACAAATCCCGAAAAAAGTATTTATCTAACACATAAATAACTTAGATAACATAAATATTATTGTCATCATTTTTCCACCATGCATTTATTTTCATTATTGATAGACATTCATTTTTTTTTTTTTTTGATTACTATTGTCTTATTAAAAAAATGATTTTTTTTTATCAAACGTATGATACGCGTTTTTTTATTTTTACGTGAAACCGTTAATTATTTTTTTTTTTTTTCTAAAACTTTTAGATGGACAATCAAGGTTTCTTTCATTAATAACAAGATTAAAAACGTGTTTTTTTTTGTACAGTAATATGCATATATATGTACTGTATATTTTATTATAATATATATATATATTTTACAGTATTTTTTAAATGGAAAAAATTAATTTAAATTAATTTATTAAGTTCACCGCACAGCCACAACGAAAAATTATCATATTCTTTCTTTTTTGCAATGAATTTCCTAATTTAGTTTTTTTTTTTTTTATCTCTAATTGTTACATTTTTTTTATTATTACCTCAATTTAGAATTCCTGACTTGATGATTTACAATCTATATAGACAATTAACAAGATTTTTATTTATATTACTTATTATTTTTTTTAAAAAAAAAAATTCATTTTTTTTTTTTTTTTACAAAATTTCCCGCTTTACCGGAAATATTAAAAAAAAAAACTCCACAAATAAATAAATAAATAAACAACAAAAAAAAATTGTTTACGCATCAAACAATATTTATTTATTTATTTATTTTATTTATCATTTAGCGTTTACTAGCATTTACTAGCATTTACTGGAAATTTGGCATTTATCATCGAAAAAAAAAAGCATTTAAATATTTTTCACAAACAATATGTATTTCTCTCAAAGAAAACACACTTATTCTTTCTAATCATAGATAATTGGTTATAATTAGTTAGAATTACCCTAAGTAGAATTATGTCGAATTGATTGATTTAGTTAAAGTTGGTTAGATTTAGTTACACTTGGTCATTATTTTACACTTTTTTATGATCTTTCTACATGGAATCGCGTCATTTATTTTAATACGGTAATCATGGTAATCACGGTAACTACGGTAATTACGGTAATTACGACAACTTTACGGCAATATTATAAACTGCTATACTCAAGTTCGTTTATCGGTTTGATAAACAACGATATGACACAACGAAACAGCCATAAACAAAATATAACAGTAACCATTATGATTGAACAAGTTCAAACCGTTGTAAGATAAACACATGTTAAGATGGATGAAAAAAAAAAAAAAAAAAAAAAATAAAAAAAAAAAAAAAAAAAAAAAAAGAAAAAAAAAAAAAAAAAAAAAAAAAA